>BQNB010095572.1:0-24744 GCA_026074375.1 Tanacetum coccineum
AACTCGAAAGAAAAAAAATATAAAAAGGAGAGGTGAAGGTGGTGGTGGTTGGCGACTGAAAAAGCCAAACGCACCCTTGGTACTGTTATTAAACCTAACGCACCCTTTTGGTGCTGATAAGAAAACCAAACGCACCCTAAGCTGGTGGCGTGGTTACTACGATGATGGAGGTGGTGTCATGAGGCTGTGAGATGGTGACGATGATGGTGGGGAAGTGGCTGTGGTGGTGGCGTGGTGGAGATGACGATGATGATGGTGTTGATGTTGATGTCGTGGAGGTGACGGGGGTGATGGTGGTGTACCGTGGTGGTGGCGACGAAAGAGGTGACGAGGTGGTGAGGTAGTCGGTGTGGTGGTGATAAAGATGGTGACGTGGTGATAGTGGTGGTTGGGCGTCGGCAAAAGTGGCCAAAATCTAGCCGGAATTATTGGGGAGGCGCCGAAAAAATAAGGAGAGGGGAGGAGTGTGTATATGTGTGTGTTAGGGTTTGATGAAAATGAATGAAACCCTAATGGGTTATGTTTTTATAGTAGGAAGTTTAAAAATAAAGTGGCAAGTTTAATATAGTTTAGGGTTAAAATTGTAAATATTACTAAAGGGGTTGGAAAGGTAATTTTTGTAAAATAGTGGTTCGGGACTCGTTTAAGCTACTTAACGGATGATTTAAAACACGAAAGTTGCGCCGTTGCGTTTAAAATAGTTTTTCCCACGAAAATGAGTATTTACTCGACTATTATTTTATGAAATATATTTAAAATGTTTATTATATATTTTGTGTAGTCACTGGGTGTCAAGGGTAAGTTTTGTCCGTAAAAATGAAACTTTAATTTGAACATTCGCGTTTTTAAATAAACGCTTTTGAATACAATATTAAATAATTTATTAAATATTTTTATTTAATAAAAGTGATAATTAAATATAAATTTAATTATTTTTGAGTCGGCGCGCGTTGTGTGTGGTTTTTAAAATTTTGCGAGGGTATTTTAGTCATTTTCTGCTTGGTTTCGAGTCTCGGGTAAAACTGAAAAGTTGTTTGGAAAGTTGTTTTATGTCAAACGATAGTATACCCCATAATTAATAACTCATTTTGGTAGGTCGTTTTTATAAGTCAACTTAGAAATAACATATATCTTCTCGTTTTCGAGTCAAAATAAGTTTGAAAAATAAATTTGTAAATGAGAGATAATAATAATAATAATAATAATAATAATAATAATAATAATAATAATAATAATAATAATAATGATTTATTATTTAAATACGTTTCGAAAAATTGTCGGTTACGCGGTAATCATTTTTATGTGACAGTAAAAGGTCAAAATGTTAAAAAAGTCAAGTCGGACCCTAAAAGTCAAAGGGTAAAATAGTAATTGAAAGTTCTGAAAATTGTCGGGTGTGACATCAAATGTTAGAATGACTATCAGGAAATGAATACTATTGCTTTCTAGATGGATTTTCTAGATATTTCCAAATTCCTTTAGCACCAGAAGACCAGGAAAAGACCACCTTTACTTGTCCCTATGGCACGTTTGCCTACAGAAGAATGCCTTTCGGGTTATGTAACGCTCCTGTCACATTTCAGCGATGCATGACAGCAATCTTCCATGACATGTGTAAAGATTTTATGGAAGTATTCATGGATGACTTCTCCGTGTTCGGAAATTCTTTCGGAACTTGTCTTAATAATTTATCAAAAATGTTAGCCAGATGTGAAGAAACGAACCTAGTTCTCAATTGGGAAAAATGTCATTTTATGGTCAAAGAAGGAATTGTTTTAGGGCATAAAATATCAAAAGCAGGAATAGAAGTTGATAAAGCTAAAGTTGATGTGATCGCTAGTTTACCTTACCCAACCAACGTCAAAGGTATACGAAGCTTTTTAGGACATGTCGGGTTCTATAGAAGATTCATTAAGGATTTTTCTAAAATAGCCCGACCTATGACTCAGTTGTTGATGAAAGACGCCAAATTTGACTTCTCAGACGAATGCATAAAATCATTTGACATACTTCGGGATAAACTTATCACCGCTCTGGTGATCATTGCCCCTAATTGGGATTTAGATTTTGAGTTAATGTGTGACGCCAGCGACTATGCCGTTGGAGCTGTTCTAGGACAACGGATTGAGAAAAAATTCCGCCCAATTTATTATGCAAGTAAAACTATGAACAATGCTCAAGAACATTATACCACTACTGAAAAGGAACTATTAGCAGTAGTATACGCATTCGACAAATTTAGGTCCTATTTAATAATGTCTAAAACGGTGGTTTACACTGATCATTCAGCCCTCAAATATCTCTTCAGCAAACAGGATGCTAAACCTAGACTAATAAGGTGGGTCTTACTTCTTCAGGAATTCACTATCGAAATTAAGGATAAAAAGGGGACTGAAAACCTAGCTGCTGACCATCTCTCTAGACTTGAAAATCCGGGTTTGGAGGAATTAAACGAAGATACCATACAAGATAATTTTCCTGACGAACACCTCATGGTTATTAAACTAAAGAATACTGAAACCGACCCGTGGTACGCAGATTATGCGAATTTCCTCGTCTCTAAGATCGTTCCTCAGCATCTGACTTATTATTTAAGAAAAAAAATTCTTGAACGATGTACGGAAATACATATGGGACGACCCATACCTCTTCAAATCATGTCCTGACGGAATTATAAGAAGGTGTGTTTTCGGTAGAGAATTACACGAAATCCTGGAACATTGCCACAAGGGACCTACGGGAGGTCATTACGGGGCAGATATTACCGCACGAAAGATCTTCGAGTCTGGATTCTATTGGCCAACCATTTTTAAGGATGCGGAAAAATATGTTCAAGGGTGTGATGCTTGTCAACGGGCAGGAAATACTTCCTCACGGAACCAAATGCCCTTAACCAACATTCTTGGCAGTGAGGTCTTTGGCATCTGGGGGATTGACTTCATGGGACCATTTCCCTCCTTGAAAAAAACAAATATATTCTTGTAGTTGTTGATTACGTTTCAAAATGGGTCAAAGCCGAAGCCCTACCTACTAATGATGCACGTGTCGTAGTGAAATTCCTGAAAAAAATATTTTCTAGATTTGGAGTTCCGAAGGCTCTAATTAGCGATTGTGGAACACATTTTTGCAATTCCCTCATCGAAAAAACACTTAAGAAATATAGAGTAACACATAGACTTGCTACTCCATATCATCCCCAAACTAGTGGACAAACGGAGAATACTAATAGAGCCATTAAGTGAATCCTGGAAAGAACAGTTAACGGAAACAGAAAAGAATGGGCAGATAAACTGGATGATGCACTATGGACATTCGGGACATCTTATAAAACACCTATCGGTAGTACACCATTCAAGATTGTTTATAGAAAGGCATGCCACTTGCCAATCGAACTTGAACACAAGGCATATTGAGCCCTAAAAAACATAAATATTGACTTAGATGCTGTAGGAAAACATATATTCCTTCAGTTAAATCAACTTGATGAATTTCGGACTGATGCATATGAGCATTCACGAGCATATAAAGAAAGGACTAAACGTTGGCACGATTCTAAAATTAGGGATAAGGAGTTTCAAGAAGGGGAAGATGTATTAGTCTTCAATTCAAGATTAAAACTTTTTCCGGGGAAACTTAGAACCAGATGGTATGGACCATATACGGTAAGCAAAGTTTATCCGTATGGAACAGTCGAAGTGTTAGGTAAAAACGGAGTTCGGTTTAAGGTAAATTGACACATGCTAAAGAAGTATCATGGACACGAGATAGACGAGATTAACGAAACAATATACTTTGTTAAAATATAGAATGAGCATGAGTCTAACTTAAAGACTCGTTTTTAAAAAAAGTTTTTGTCGGGAGACAACCCGACCTTTACTTAATAAAATTTCCTTTTTGCATTAGTTGGTTTGTATGTTTCTTACTTTGTTTTGTAGAATCCAGAAACTAGAAGGCAATTATCGAGACCGGCTCAACTTATAATCATGTGGTAACTTTGTTGAATCTGCAATCAGTTACGGCGTAGTAACTTTAGTTTACGTCGTAAACACTGCAGTTACGATGTTAACCATTTCATGGTTACGTCGTAACACCTTAAAACTTAAAAAAATTTACCACTTGATTACGACGTAATCATCGGAGTTACGCCGTAACCTCCTTCTGAATCCTTAAAATTTTAAGTTTTAAACATGTCTAAACCTTGTATACGTAAATGGACTTTGTGGGTATGTTCTCTGGAAGCCCTCACAAGACTAAACTCATCCACTTGGTCCACCAAGTGGTTTAAAAGGCTTGTTGCATATGCTAAATGCAACCATGATTCATACGAAAGTGAGTTAGGTTTGTATTCCTGTACACTTCATAATTCTTGTATAATGATTTTATGCTTTGGTTTGTTTTTGTGATCACAGGAGATAAAGAGCTTGCAGGAAGACAGAGATAATCTAAAAGATTTTCGCCAAATTTAAAATCTCGAAGCAATGCTCAGGGAGTTTCTTGTCTTAATTCTACTCTTTCCTTTTTATTTCATCTCCTTAATGTACAATAGGGACTTTGTACAAATCAAGTGGGGAGAGGGGAGTAGAATTAATACTTGACTTATGTTTTGCCTTTGATTTTCTAGTTTTCTTTGAAAATTATGCCAATTTTAAAAATTTTCACAATTTTTTTTTAAATAACTAGAATTAATTTTTGCCGAATGTACATTACCCTTTATTATTACTTGGTGATATTTAAGCCTAATATTCCGTTTCCATCATATTAATCAAAAAATTCACCAAAATATTGAGTGTGCCGGTAGTATTGTAAACTTTAGAACTTGGCATGTACATTATTTCGAGACCTAATTGATTAGCAGGAATAGATAGTTCAAGAAGGCAACACTTAGGAAATCACCCAAATAGCCTGTATGTGTGCGTTTATCGACTTGTTACACTGACTTGTCGATCTCCCGTGATAAACTTTTTTGTTGCACTTATTATTAGTGCAAGATACCCCTAGATCACCCTTGTTGAGCCAATCTATGTTTTCACCCTACTTTATATGTTTTGTTACACTATTTCACCTTAGCCTACCCTGTAGTCTTTATTTTTGTTGTGTTGAAATCTCTGGCTACTTAAGTCCATGGTTCGGGGGAATGGGAACGAACATTATATGCATTCGTGGAAGACCAGTCAGTTATGATCTATAAAGACCCCTTGTATCACCACTTTCGACATTGTTTATCTCAAGTGGGGGGATGTGCATATAATATCAGATGTTGCAGGGGCAATAATTAAAGATATAAACTCCTGTAGCATTTGCATATTTATCATGAAGAAAATGAAGAAAAGAGGGTGAAACAAAAAGCCACCCATGTGCTAAAAAAATGTAAAGATGGTGCAAAATAAAAAAAATATAATAAAAAAATGGAACTAGTAGCCCATTATTGCACCAAGACATCTCAGTAATTATGAATAATGGAGCTAGTAGCCTATTATTACACCAAGTCATCCCAATACTCATGAAGAATGGAGCTAGTAGCCCATTATTGAAGATCAGATTTTTAGACTTAAACTCTTGGACCTATGGATGGACAGTAGCTAGTTATGACAACCTTAGATTATTTTAGACTATTTGTTTTGTGTTTTTATATTAACAACCATTAAATGTGTATCCCATGTCTATCCTAACCCCTTTATCACCCTTTAAAACCATATTACCCTTGTTGCCTTCAAGAATTATTTAGACCCTAATTCTAACTGGTGCAGATTTGTGTACTTTCCAAGCTTATGATAGAATACATGCTATGACTGTGCAATTGAGCGATCACCCCAAAAATGAAACACTTAGACTAGTGGAGAGTTGAGTGACTTTTTATCCCCTTTTCGTGAGGTGTTCGACTTTGATGTTTTCTAGCATAAGAGTTTTATAGATTCATTTCTTGAAGTTATTCTCGAGAAATCTTTTTATAAAATGTTCTAACAGGTTCTACTTGAGGGCAAGCAGAAGTCAAGTGGACAATATTTGATAACATCAAATATTTAATACTTTTAGTGGCAAAATGCCTCCTATATTACCTACAAATGTTTCACTAATACTCGAAAATGAGATATTTTCTATCATTTTGTAGTTTTCAGGTGAAATACAGGAATATGACAAGAAATAATGGAAAAAGGGCTCAAAGTGTAATTATCTAAAGAATGTTATGGCGTAACACCAAAAATGGTTACACCGTAACATATATTAAGCAAGTACGAAGATCAAGGACAACTTTACGGCGTAACACCATCTAGTTACGCCGTAACCATGCATTTGGAAGGAAATCTTACCCAAGATAGAGTTACGGTGTAACACCCCTAATGGTTACGCCGTAACCATGAAGATCCACAAATATGAAATAAAGATCACGTACGTATTGAAAGTTACGACATAACACAATATTTGGTTACGCCGTAACAATTGCTTATTTATGGAATGCCGTGTAAGAAGGTTACGGCGTAACACTTTTATCAGTTATGTCGTAACATGTTCGATACCTATAAATAGAGGCCTCATTCAAGCTATTCCGACATTACTTCCTCCATAGCCAATTGGAGAGGCGACAAAGGATTCCAACGTTCGAAGAATTCCACCTGGAGTCCAAGGGAGATCACACTTTATTTAATTTTTGTATTTAATCGTTCAAAAATGAATATTTTAAGAATTATGAGCTTTTAATCTATGATTACTTCTATTTCTTGTTGTGTTCCGTTACCATGAGCGGCTAAGCACTTAAAGTGCTGGCCTAGTTATGTAATTATTGTTGTTATGATGTTTGTTTCCTGTTAGATTATGGTTTCA
Organism: Tanacetum coccineum; assembly: GCA_026074375.1. Taxonomy (NCBI): domain Eukaryota; kingdom Viridiplantae; phylum Streptophyta; class Magnoliopsida; order Asterales; family Asteraceae; genus Tanacetum; species Tanacetum coccineum. Next base: position 6,820 of record BQNB010095572.1, read on the forward strand.
TTAGATATTCCTTGACTATCGTGTAACCCTGGGTTTTGGTAGTACGGGTGGTTTGGATCTTGCTTGCCCTATTATTAGATTATCTAGTCAATATGGGATCCATCGGGTACTAGGGAGGATCTATGACCCCGACCCCTAGTCAATATAATTAAGAAACTCCAGTGCATCATTGGTAAGTTCTTTTTGCACACTATCCATTACTTGAATCATTATAATAACTATTGAGATCTTTCAAGCGTTCTCCTCTGTGTTGCATCACAAAAACTTTGTATCTTGAAGTCTTCTCACCCTTTTCCTCTTTTGCTGATTAGTGTAAATGATTTCCATGTACATGCTCATAGACAAATAGAAAAAACCACATCACATTCTTCAATTCCTGGGAATGTAATTGTTGGTGCAGTGAATTGATATTATGTTGATAGCTTTCGATTTCACGGTTGACAAATCGTGCACTCTTTTCATTTCATGACTTTGATGAACACTGATAGAGTCCTATAGCAATCCTGTTTAGCATAATCAGGTACCTTGTATTCATGATCAGCAGGTACATGTCTCAATGTCATTTATTGAGGTTCTTGTAATATGGCTCGTTATTGACTCTATGATTCATTAGATTCTTCTTGCCATAATCGCTATGATAAAACTTTGTCTTCATGACCCAGTTCCATGATTGTCTTGATGACTTGAACGATCTTAGACCGTTTGATTGATTTTTTCCTTGCAGTCTTCCAAGTACTTTCTGTCTCTTATGTAGAGAATTCCTCTGCATTGGGATTCATTCTATGTTTTTCAACACCATATCTTTTTCATAAGGATTAACTTCTTTATACCCTTATTAAACCTATCTGGAAGTCGTCTTCAATATCATCATCGTTGAAGACAATTGCTGGGAAAGTTATGAGGTGACAACAATCTTCTCAGGACCTGAATTCCTTTCACTTTCAAGTACAAAAGATCTTGATTGATCAGAGATAGTGCTGGAGCTTCAGGATCTCTTTGACAGCTTTGAACTAATGGTGTGATCTTTCGGTGGATGAGGAGTATCAGAATGTCCTTTTGCTTCCTAAACAATGTTACTTTGAAGAATTTTTCATCTGATCAATGTGATATTGATGTTCATCTCCTGAAGTACATCTTTGTCTTAGCATCTCATCCGCCATCTTCTTCAACTTAGCTTCATCAATCGTCAAAGATATCTCTTCCATGATGTCTTGTGATACTTGCTTAGTTGGAATCTCATCATCATCAGAAGCATAAGAGTCAGTCCAGAAATCAAATTCATCATCTTGTTCTTGATTACCTGAAGTAGAAGGACCTGGTTCCTCTACATTTACTTGTCCAGACGATGACTCTCCAGATACATATGCTTCATACTCCGATGTCTTCTGCCTTTTTGCACTATTCTCCCCCTCAGGATGAGCATCATCATGAGGATCGTCCTGATCTCTTGGGCGAATGGCAGAAGGTCTACAAGCAGTATGTGGTACCTGTGTCTTCTCAAACTTCATCTGGAGAGCCAACCAGATTGCTATGTCTTGTTGTTGTAACAGAGGATCAGCCTTCATAGCAAGGTATAATTGATGTTGTTGTTCTAGAACAGAGGATGATTGAACTTGTGCCGGATGAACATGAAGAATATGACCTGACATATAATTGCGTACAGATGCATCAACTAAAGAAGGAATAGCATTGTCAATTGCATTTTGAATCTGTGATGATATTTGTGCCTGCATATGCCCACATTCTTGTAAGATAGCTTTAGAGATTAATCGTCCAGTCTCTTCTTTAGTTGTTTTCCTTTCCATAATCAAGCCTTTTACAACATAAACTGGAACTTGATCTCGAACTTGCCCAGGAACTTCCTTCTTAACTTTCTTTGTTACTTTTTCTTTCACCAATGAGGGTAGCGTTTCCATCAAGACATCATGAAGATTATTAGCAAGTTGATCACTGGATTTCTGTGGCATGAACCTTTTCTTGAGATGTGCAAATAAGTAACCATATCGTCCTTCTAATTCATGAAAGAAAGTCTTATATCTTTTGAATCGATTTGGTTTTGCCTTGATCAATGATAGAAGACGATTGGTTTTTGTGAACTTTGGTGCAAATAAACCTGATGATGGTGTAGGATGAGTAACCGTCAATTCCTGAAGTTTCTCGGTATCGAAGATACAAGAGTAGAGATATGCCTAGGTGATCTAGTTGGTGTGGGAATTGGCTTGAAATTCCTAGAGCTCCTCTATATTCTTCCCTTCGGCCCTTCTCCTCAATTTCAAACATCATCAGTTATTTCAATCTTTTAATCATTACTTTACAGGTATAACAATATTTGGTTCGACCTCCGTATCCTTTGAAGTCTCTTCATCTTTTTCCTAAACAATCTCTACCTCCGGACTTTCCTTATCACTCCTGGGCTCTAACCTAGTGTCGGGAATAGATGTGTCATCATGCCTAGGGGGTGAACTATCATCAACATTTTCAGGATTTCAACAGCTTCTTAATGCCTCAGCTGCCAAGTGTTCATCGACAGTGCCACTTTTCTCTTGCTTTTGTTCTTCACGACTTTTGTGTCTCAGCAAGATATTACTTGAATTTCATGTCTTGTATAAATCATCTCAAGCTTTTTATGCTGTTGGCACTAGAACAGGTGGTGTTAGTCATGCAGATTGCCTTGCGGTAATAGAAAACGGAATCATAGTTGTTGTGTTGGAACACTTGACTCAGTTGGCTCCGTAGCAGGGTTAGGTGACCTAGGGGCGCTAGTTTTCCTATGCGTTCCCTGGGTAGACTCAGTCGGCTATGACTGAATCAGAGGAACATCTAGTCCAAACACCTCTGCATACATCTTATAATGCTCCGTAAGCTTCATCTCTTCTGTAATCATCCATGGTGGTATTCGCATCCCAACCTTGTTCTTGTTTCTTCCTGAATTGAAGATATTCTTCATAATATCATCATCTTAAAGATTGTGATAATGAGAGCATCTGAGCACGTCATCTTAAAATTGTTAGGAAAGATAGTCATATAATGACTGATGATGATCTTTGTAAATCGTGGGTATGGGATCGAAGTGGCAGGATGATGAAGCGAATAGTAAATGCCTTCCCATATTAACTCCGCATAATCCACATGAAGGTTATTGACAAAGCAGTATAACATTTGCATTATTTGCCAACGGGCGGTGGTCCATCCCCGTAACACGTGTAGTCAAGCACTTGGAGAATATCTTGCATAACGTCTGCCAAGGCTGTAGAAGACCAGGTATCTTGAAATTAGACACAGTCTTGAGTTCCATTGTAAATCCCAACACTTTTTTATAAAATGGAACCATATCAGAGAATGATGGTGGTGGCACAAACGAAGCATGATTGTTATCATCTGCTTGCAGAAGATGAAAGATTGTTCTGAAGTCATCCAGAGTAAATGTTAGCTCTTTTCTATCCAGCATTAACTTGAGTCGATACTTTGATCCGTCTTCTCTCAAGTATGCCAGATCTGTGCCATATAAATCCAGGTAAGATGTGATGCGGCATTGCTGAATTCGTAATGATGATTGTAATATTATTCATCAGAATCTTGTCTATCTGATGGATCATTTGCACATTCTCCATGTTTACCTTTTTATCTTGCATCCATAATGTCATATCACTTTCGTTTGGAGGACACAGTTTCATCTGGATGAACATAATAGCTGTTGTTGTCGTTTGCCCATGATGATAAATGAAATGAATAACAATTGAGGGTGTTAGGAAAACAAATAATTCTTTTAACATTTTTGGTCTTTTTCCTCTCTGTCTTTTTGATATGTTCTGGCAATTTCTTTTTGAACTATTTTTCGATCAGTTTGTTTCTCATGTGCTCTTCTTGCTTTTTCTGCCTTTCCATACGCTTTATTATCGAATTATTCTTTGATTTAACAATTTTTTGTGTATTTGGCATTTTCTTTCGAAACACACTTTTTGATTTGCTTTTTCTGCGTATGGATTTAGCTCTCTTTTCTGTTTTTAGGAAATATCCTCACCGAAATTCTTGTGACTTGATACTCTCTCAAGGAAGGATGTAGATTTCTCTATTTATTTGACCAAGAACAGTTATGAAAAATTCAGAGAAAACTTCAACTTTTTTAAATTGTTTTAAGAAGAGTATCATTTTGACTACAATTAACAGATTGAGAACTTTTCAAAATCATGTGACAAAATTATATGTAATTCACAGAACTACAACTGAATAGACACTAAGTCACTCACTCACTAATTTGTTCATTGCAGGAAAATGGCTTAGCAGGACATGACCTTAGTCACTTAAACAATTGAGATTTGAAAATTAACATATTTATAAAAACTTTGTTTCTTTCACATTTGATTTTGAAGCCTAAACTTGATGATTACAAAACACATCTAATTCAATATTGATGGACACTAAGTCACTCACTCCTCCTTTTTGTTCATTGCAGAAAAAACGGTCGGTATAAACGGACATGACTTAGTCCATTAAAACATTTTTGATAGACATATATGATCCATAGCATAGAATTCATGAAAAACTTGTATATTTGCCCAAAAATTATTTGCATATTTTGGCACACTTAGAACTGATCAGACATTCAACACATATTGCATTTCTCTTGAAGCAACAACATTAATACATATACAAAATACTTTCATAAAGCCACAAACAATTAAACTGATTTTCATCATTAACCTTTACTGAGTTTGACTTTTGTTGACTACCGATTTTGACTAGTTGACCTTACTGATTTTGACAATTAACCTGTGCACAAGAAAGTAAACTCAGTAAACTAACAGATTCGGTATGTACTACCGAGTTTATTCAAAATTCAATCCTAACCATTCTATTAGCATTTTATGACCTTAAGACACTTTTTACACTTAAATCTAATGCTAAAGATTATTCAGATGCTACAAAAACTCGGTAAGACACGTTTTACTCTAAACTCGGTAATCTAGCAAATTCGGTAAACTTCATTTTTACCGAGTTCAAACTCGGTAATCCCAAATTACTCAAAAAGGCCTAAAACATCTATATCTACTTACGTTTGAGTAAGAAGTGAAGGTACAAGCGTTGTAATGAACTTAGATATCAAAAATCAGACTTCTACTCAAATTCGGTAAACAGGATTCGGTAAAAAAGAAAAGTAAAAATTGAAATGAAAATCTTTTATTATGAGCACCGTAAACAGTTTGAAAATTGACATTTTCAGTCCCTGTACTTCACTTTTACCGAAAACTATTGAAAAATTGTCACATTCAGTCCCTGTACTTGATATGTACCTATTTTTGTTTATGAATTTACACAAACTCCCCCTTAAACAATGAATTTTTTTCAAACACTCCCCCTTGAAATGTTAATTTTGTTATGATGCATAGTCCAAAAATGAATTATGTTACTCTGTTTCAATTAAAACTCCCTTGAAAATATAAACATTTCCAAATTTTATTATCAAAAAGATGTTTGTGAATGAAAATTGTAAAAACTCCCCCTTTGATCATGATTTTGTATTTTGCCATGTAAAAGATTTTAATAAGAAACTTGGAATCATGAAACAAAAGATTTTAATTCTTTTTAAATTTTTATATAATTATTTATATATATATATATATATATATATATAACATTTTATTTATATATATTATTTATAGATATATATATATATTTTATTTTTATTTTAGAGAAAAAAAATGTGTAAATTATTTTTGTTATTTTTGAATTTTTCAATTTTTATTTTGTTTTTGATATATTTATTTACTCATGATTGTGAATGTATGATCTTTTCACGAAGATAACTTTGTCAGACTATCCAACTGAGTTGGAGTCATACATCTTCATACCAATGCGATGAACTAGATACTCAAAGCGTTCTTTTGGAAGCGCCTTAGTAAATAGATCGCTATTGGTCTTCTGTTCCGACAAAGTAAATTTCACAGTACCCCTTCATTGTGTTCTTTACTATAATGATACCGGATGTCAAGGTGCTTTTGTCTTAGAATGTGGATGGATTGCACGAAATAGAAATGGTACTCTTGAAATCATAATACACTCGGAAATCCGATTGTATTAAACTCTTATAGTCATGCAGTTGAGTACGCATCCATATCACTTTGAGCAACAGCATGCAGACAATGAAACATATTCAGCTTCTGCAGTAGACATCGCAGTACAATCTTGTTTCTTTGAACTCCAACTCACGAGCTTTCCACCTAAAAATTGCAATCCTCCTGATGTGCTTTTACAATCATCTTTACAACCTGCATGGTCTGCATCTGAATATGCAATTAGTTCAAAACCAGAATCCTTCGGATACCATAGTCCCATGTTATAGGACTGTCTTAGGTACCGAAAGATCCGTTTGACCTCTTTGAGTGTTGACCGTAGGTCGTGCTTGGTTTAAAAAAATATATCGTGCACATTACAAAGTAGCAAAAGATATGGTCTGGTCGACTGGTGTTAGATACATAGCCCTTTCCTTCATTGATGATAATTCGTTTGATACAGTAGGAAGTGCCTTGAAATCATCATCGTCTCTCTGTTGCCAATAGGTGTGCTAATGAGGACACATTCTTCTAGACATGTTTCTTTAACACCACTTTTGCACTATTATGATCTGGACTTATGAATATGCCACGGCGAGATTTGATGAATTGAAGACAAAGAAGTACTTTAGTTCATCCATCATTGACATTTAAAAATTGTTTTTTCATTTAAGTTTGCAAATCTTTTTGAAAAATATGGTTTGTTGATCCAAAATACATGTCATCTACATATACTTGAACAAGTATATGTCTCCCCGTGCGTCGAGTAAACAAAGTTTGGGGTCAATTATTCCGTTATAACCTGTGTGCCAATTAGGAAAAGAAGACAGTTTGTCATACCATGCACGAGGTGCTTGCTTAAGACCGTATAGAGCTTTTTTCAACCTGTAGACGTGATTTGGAAATTCAGGTTTCAATAAACCCTTCGGTTGGCTGACATAAACTTCTTCTTTCAAAAGGACCGTTGAGAAAGCAGTTTTGACATCCATTTGAAAGATAGTGATATTCTATGTGCAGCAAAGCAATGGAACGCCCAAACAGCCTCAAGGACGAGCAACAGGAGCAAATGGTCTCCATCAAATCTATGCAGTCTTGCTTGCTTATAACTTTAGCCACCCAAGATGAGTTTTGTTCGATCCATAATATTTCTACATCTCCTTATTCTTCCAAAGCCATTTGAGAGCAATAACATTCTTTCCTTCTGGTCGTGGAACCAATTCCCAAACTTGAAGTCTTTCAAATTGATTCAATCCATCTGATAGACTCAAATACAAACTATGATCGACACATAGCTTTTGATGTTTCTTTGGTTCAATAGTGCTGATGGTTAATGCGTACATGCAAACCTTAGAATCAATATGTAGCCGTTGACGAGTCATAACAGGTTTGGAAGGGTCACCAATGACTTGGTCTAGAGGGTGATCTTTTGTCCAACTGTGAGTCGAGGGTTGTACTTGATGGAAATTTTGCACATTTGATGGTTCGAGATTCGTAGTAGATGACTCAATTTCCTCATGATTCAGAGAATCATATGGAACATACTGGGTATTACATCAAAGTCAGCAGAAGCTTCTTGATTGAATTCATCAGACTCTTGTAAAGCGATTAGAGAATTTTGTTCGTCAGATGTTGTGACAACAGGAGGAGCCTCATGTGTGTCAACAATGATTAAAGATGTAGAAGGTGAGTCTTCTTGATCATGAGTTGGTTGTGCAGCGGAATTGATGGTAGTATCAGAAGATTTTTGCTCAAATTAATTCTTATACATTAGAACGAACAATTATCCAAATTCTCTTTTGATGGAGTATTAATTATAATCATCTGTGATTTTTGATTATTAAATCGTTGGAAGTCGGGTTCTAAACAGTCATGTTCAGAAGCCATAGCCGTAAGCTCGTCAAACTTGACATGAATAGTCTCCATAATCCTTTTTGTGCGACGGTTATAGATTCGTAAACCTCTTGATGTTTCCGAATAATCCTATAAAAACTCCAAATGTATGCTTTAGGTTTATTTTCCCAAGATCATCCACGGTCATTTGTCAAGATATCACAGTTGAGCCAAAAAATTGAAATTACTCATCATTGGCTTTCGTCCACGTAACAAACTATAGGTGTTTTATTGTGTCGTGTGTGATGATTGACGATTTTGAGTAAAACATGCTGTAGCAACTGCTTCAGCCTAAAGAAATTCAGGTAACCTTGAAAAAAATAAGCATTGTGCGATGCTTGCCTCAACTAGAGTTCGATTACGTCGTTTACTACTCATTTTGGTGAGGTGTGCCGAAGCAATGAAAATTGTTGATAATGCCTAAATTTTCATAATAAGCTTTGAGAGTTGCATTCTTGAATTCAGTGTCGTTATCAGTCTGAATCTTGCAAAATTTGGCTTTGTAATTCAATTGAGCTTGAGCAATGAACTTCTTGATGATCTCTAGAGTTTCGTCTTTCGAATGAAGAAAATAAACCCATGTGAATCTAGAAAAATCATTCACTATCACAAGAATATACTTCTTTCCATTGACCGAAGCTACTCTCATTGGACCGCACAAATCCATATGAAGTAATTCTAATTTGGAGTAATCACTTGGAATCAATTTCGGTGGATGAGAAGCTTTCTTGCTTTTTTCCTCTTTCATAAGCAGAACAAAGATGATCTTTTTCATATTTGAACTTTGGTAAACCGTCAACCAAGGCAAGTTTGGTAAGATCGTTTATGGTGCCAAAATTAAGATGTCGATGCCATAAGCATGAATTTGTTAAAGTTGCTTTGAACATTAGACAAATGGGTGAAGAAGCAGCCATGTCTGAAATGGAGATGGTATATAAATTCGAATCGCGTCTGCCTGTGAGCAAATCATCTCCTTCCAGATTTCGAACATAACATGTTTTAGACCGAAAAGCGTTCCGAAATCTCCACACAAAATCTGTCCATCACTAAAGAGATTATGTCCAAAGACCTTCAACATAAAATACATGCACTAATAGTTGTTTATTGCATGTATATAATCACCATAGCCTGTAATAGCTGCAAAGTTGTCATTTCCAAAGCGGACGGTTCCCATGAACTTTTCAACGAAGTTTCTTAATAGAGCACGATCACCCGTCATATGCTTTGAACAACCACTGTCAACAACCCAATAGAACGATCTGAACTACCTGCAACACAAGAAGATGCAACACACGAACAACTGGGCCAATTGACTATTCCATCTCTCTTAACTAAAACAGTGGTTTCGTTTCGAAGGATTAGTATGTGCATGTGGCTTTGTCGTTTAACAAGTGTCCACTTAACATTGGTTGTGATTCAAACATTTTTGCCTTTTTTTTTTTTTTTTTTTTGTTTTTTTTTTTTTTTTTTTTTTTTGTTTTAAACTACTTGTCCGAATCTTGTTTAGCATGAATGGGCTTAATGGTTTATCACGCATGTTACTTTTCTTTTTCTTAAACTCACTAGAAACCTTGTCTCTAACTTTTGATGCACTTGCTTCATCAATCTTAGATTTGGAAGCTACAAAAGTAGTATCTAATGTCTTAGATTGTGTCACTCTTCTCTGAAAAACATAGTCTTAGGAGCTACAAAGTAGTTTCAGAAGAATTTTGGTATCCTAGAATTAAACTAGAGAGGTTCTACGAGCATTCGAACGCACATTCAATTTTTGCTTAGCAACTCATGTTTCATGACAAGGAATAAGCATCACTTTGAATAACAGGAACACATTACAATGTTTATCGCTTTAGAAGCGTTTGCTAGCAGCAAACATCAATTACATTTATCCTTATTTGACACAAGCTTTAGCATAATGTATTATATGTTTGTTTGTTTTGGCCTAACATAAACTGCTTTCTTTCTTTGCTTCATTCTTAGAGAATCTAAGATCCCACTGGCTTGACATGTGAATCTCTACTTCTTTTGAATCTGTCTAACATGGACTGTAGCATTTCATTCTGTAGAAGTAACACATTCTTAGACTTGTTTGTTTGTGATTCTTATTGTTGTGTGTCATACTCTGTACAAGTCCCAGGGCTAATACATTTTGTTTGATGTATCCCTATTTGTTTGGTTTGTGATGTCTGTGAAGTGACTGGTTTTGACTCAACATGGTTTTCTTTTGTTTTTAAAACACAGTTTTTCGGTTGCTTTAGAAAAGATTTTTATTTAAGGTGTGACACTAAGAAAAGATTAAGATTACAATGTGTCGTGTCAAACTTAGTTTTCACAGATTTACCATTTTCACCATTTTTAATTCTAGCTGTTTCTACTCAGATATGGTAACTAAATGATCTGTTTTTCAGCACGAATAGCTATTATATTGCATAAGTTTTCTCAGAGACATGAGTAATTAAACTCATCCTTTCCTTTGAGTTTGACCGATCGTTTATGTTTGATTGGATTCGAAAAGTTTTTTGTATTACATTTTGGCATTGATCTCGTTCTTTTATCAAATGATTGTACTTTTAAAATCTCAAAGACACGTTCTCATCCTCAAGTTTTTGTATTCTAGAAATCCAAGAGAAATCAAGAGGTTTTGAGTTTTTATTCTTCGAAGAATCCCATTTTTGTTTTTCTTTTTCATGTTGCAATTTTAACTCAAAATCAACACTTTGTTTTCACATCTTTGAACAGCTTTCTCAAGAATTTTTATTCTTGCTTTCAAAAACCCTTCTTGTAACTCTAAAGTTTTCTTTGTGTATTGTTCAAGTTCAACATGTAAGAAACTCATCAACACATTCATGAACACTAACAACACACATAGCTCAATTATCATGTTGGATTTGATACTTCCAAGTTAATCTTTCAACAAATTCATTTGGCTTTCAATATCATCAAGATAAACATCATTTTTGCTCAAAAGCATCTTCATTTCTTTTATATTCCCTTTGTAATAGATTTGAAAGAGACAAAGTGATCCAGTAATTCATAAGGAAGTGGTTAACCTGGATCTTGACAAAAGTATTAGAGTTATTACTCTTCTAGGATGTATAAAACATACTTGCCCTTTTACTGTTCTGTTTTATCAACAGAAACAATTTTTCAAACCCAACTTGTATATTTAATAACCCATTGATCAAAGGTAACTCACTTGGCATTGTTTTTGTTTCTAGAATCTTAACAAAGGGAGTATAAGGAGATGAAGGAATGTTTGTTCAACAATGATTCTTTTTGAGGAACAAATTATTATAAAGCACAAATTTTTTTTAATTGTTTGTAATCATTGTCCAACAATTTGTTGTTCGCAACAGCAATTGGATTATTCATTTTTAATTTTTGCTGTTTGACTTTTGAAGCCTCTCTAGTGTTTTCTTTAGAATTTCTACATTCAAAGGGAATTTCTATATTACCCGTCCTTGATGCAACATATAACTTTGGACATTCTAAAATTGCTTGTCTGAGTGTATAAGGATTCGGATACCCCAAACATGTTTTAATTGTTGATCATAACAGGGACAGTGGTTTTGACGAGCATAAAACATTGCTTGTAAAGAGATTACAATTTTCAAAAAAGGTCAACATTCTTTTTTTGTTTTCCTAAAGATTCAAGAATAGTATCATGATACTTATCCCTCATTTTCCATCATTTTTCTTTTTAAAAATTAACTGTGATTGTTGTAATTCCTCATTTTTTGTTGAATTGTTTAACCTCTTGATCATCTCATCTCGTTGTTTTCATGATCTCGAATAATCTCTCGATCACGATTACAAGTGAGAGTCGCTTGTTTTTGAAAACGTTTTGCCTGTCTTCAGCTTCATGAATTTCTTTTAGATAATTGTTATCCTTGTTTATGTTTTCCAAAAACCGTTTCCTTTCCGTATACAATCTCAATCTGACTGGTCAGAGTATATTTTGTTGTTGACGCTTTGAGCAATCTTTGTTGTTTTGCAGCTTCATCATATGCATTCCTAACAAGTGTTTCTAATGCACACAGATAAAAAACATGTGTATCTTTTTCAACACTGCCACTATTAACATTTCCTTTGACATAATTCAAATTGAATATTGCTTTAATTTGGATATCTTCATTGGTATGTAATAATTTTTAGTATGATGTTAGATACGCTTGTTTTCATCATTTCTCATTGATGGTTGAAGTTGTACCTCACTTACAAATGCTGACTCATAGCTTGGCTCATCATCAGAATTTTGATCAGCTGGTTGAATTTCTAGCTTTAAAGCATATGTTGCACTCTGTTCTTCTTAATTTCTTTCCATTCCTGAAGCATCCGCAATGAGAATATCATTCTGCTCTTCATGTAAGAATACCACCGGCTTTCATTGTTTTGCCAACAACATTTGCTCCTTGAAATACTTTGAATCCACGACCCTCTTGTTGGGATATTTCTCGTCATAATGTCCTTTTCCACCAAGTTGTTATTAGCATTTACCCGATGAAGTATTGCTGGAGTCGGAGTTCGTACAATCCTTTAATTTTGCAGTCTAATTTGTAGCATTCATTCCCTCAACAACTTCTCCGTCTGAACATAAGCTCTTCGATTTTTTTCTTCCAACATTACCAGAATTCATGCTTTGTATATTCGCACCATGTCACTTGTAAGACTGCTTGATTTCTGGTATTAGACGAAGCTACGAAGACGATTGTTTGTTGGATTAGAGAGTTATGGAGTAATGGCTTTGGCAGTAAACAAACATAGCAGATGCTAGGGGGATCTTCGGAATGGGTTGTGAACTCATCCTGCCTTCAACTCTTCATTATAATCAACTACTGACTGGAGGATGTGTCTAAAATATAAGAAGAGGTGTTCTGAAGAGATGAAACACGTGTGTGCTACTAGAGCCAAAGGTCATGAGACTTTTCCAACAATTCTTTGCCCTTGATAGCATTAACTTATTTCTCAAATTACAGAAAGATAATCAAAAGATCATCACAACGAATCAAACTCTGTCAATTTCCTTGCAAACGAACTTGAGTACATATTTTAACCATTCTGGTTGCAAGCTATTCCAGAAAACTTTGTGTTAATGAAACAATTGGAAAACTTCATGTTGTTACGTTCCAAATCTATCATTACTTAAGACAAACGAGTGTAGACTTTGAACTAGTGACTCTCCTGGTTCTGCAACAATTGATCAACTCATTTGTAATACCTGTTTCCTATCAACTTGGTTGTGTATAGTCCCCACCATCTAACGTTCAACATGATCTAACATTTCTGGCCATCTTACAAGAAAATCTACAAAACTTTGTAATTCTCAATAGGACATGAAAGATGTATCTTATTCGTGTGTTCCATCTTCCGCATATAGTACAACAAGTCATATCTGAAACAGGACAAATTTTTTTTTTTCCCCTCTACACTTCTTGCAACCTTGGTAACATTGAACCTGTAGTGTTATATTCCTAAACACTAAGGGCCATCTTCTTGTGCTTTGAGAAGCACTTCGGTTTCCTCTTGCGATTAGAAAATCTGTTTGAATATACTTGCCAGGTATGTACTACCCCTTTTCATGCATTAGGTTGGGCGGCCTAGTCTTAGAACCGCTTCAGCGAGGGATTGTTGGAATAGTTAGATTTCGACAAGTCTTAAGAATCAAAGATTGGATCTTTTTTAGACGATATATGAGTAAGATTTGTGAGAAAATATCCAAACTCGGTAACAGTAGTCAAATTCGGTAACACTGTTCACGTAATCTGTAAACGAATACCCTTCTCGAACAGTACACTAACAAACTCGGAAATCTTCAAATACTAAACTCGGTAATCTACAAACTACTCAAACTCGGTAACACTATTCACTATAAACTCGGTAAACCTAACTTGTTAAATTCTAACAGTTATGAACTACTAATAACCACAAATTCGATGAAACCGAATTTTATGATGACTAGATAATCCAAGTGTTCTAGAAAATTCAAATTCGATAAAACCGAATTTGATTACCGAGTTTTAGTAAATCTTGAGCAATCGATTTTTAACACTTCAAAACTCGATAAAACCGTGAAATGAAAGTGTAAAATGACTTGTAAAGCTTATTACCGATTTTTGACTTAGTAAAATTCCCTATATCACAAATTCGATGGAACCGAATTTATGAATTAACATATTTGTAATACGAGTTTTATACCGATACTCTAATAAACGACTTTTGATAGAACCAAAAGATCGAATATATCTATTACACTGATTTTTCGTACTGAAATTGCTAAATTTACAAGAAAAAATGTTCCTAAACGCAAAATCACTCTACCGAGAATGCAAAGCTTCTACCGAAAATCAAATCCACGCGTCCGAGAATGAAATGAACAGTTCCGAGAGTACAATAACGTCCAATATCTCGAAATCACAGCCAAAATCAATCTCGAAACCTCAATAGTACTTACCGAATTCGTAAACCACCAATTCTTGATTCTCGGTCGAACAAAAACACGTACAAATCGAACACTCTACTTCTCTATTGGCGATTGATAACACTTGATAGTACATGAATCTTGAAACTATTATACTCAACATGCAAGCTTAGAGAGAATGAGAGCAAATGAAGGGAAAATTCAAATATTATTTAGGAGGGAAATGAAAGTTGGTTACAAGAGCATCACCCTCTAATGAAGATTAGAGGGCTATTTATAGGCAATGGAAGGGAGGCTTCCCTTCCTTATTTTTCTATCTTGACAATACTAGTCCCTAGACTTTGGTTATTATGCTATTTCTTACTTAAAGCATAATAAACCTTATTACAAGCTATATTAAACTAAACAAAATAAAGTCTAATAATAAAACCACATAATCGACACTTTTCATAAACCTAACACGTCGTAACATGTTCGATACCTATAAATAGAGGCCTCATTCAAGCTATTCCGACATTACTTCCTCCACAGCCAATTAGAGAGGCGACAAAGGCTTCCAACCTTCGAAGAATTCCACCTAGAGTCCAAGGGAGATCACACTTTATTTACTTTTTGTATTTAATCATTCAAAAATGAATATTTTAAGAATTATGAGCTTTCAATCTATGATTACTTCTATTTCTTGCTGCGTTTCCGTTACCATGAGCGGCTAAGCACTTAAAGTGCTAGCCTAGTTATGTAATTACTGTTTATATGATGTTTGTTTCCTGTTAGATTATGGTTTTGTTAGATATTCCTTAACTATCATGTAACCTTGAGTTTTGGTAGTACGGGTGGTTTGGACCTTGCTTGCCCTATTATTAGATTATCTAGTCAATATGGGATCCATCGGGTACTAGGGAGGATCTATGACTCCGACCCTTAGTGTAAGAACTAACCGGTCTCCGCACTTATCACTCAATATACTTAAAAAGCACAAAAACTCTTTCAGAGGGAGTTAATAATCTGTATAGGTTATTAGATAAGTTTTGGGAATAGTTGGGATTAATCACTGCAACCTGGATATCCTAGCTCCTATACAATTTGGAGTGAGTCAGAATCACAGGAAGTATAGGATAGACTATATATGCCTATTCAAGTCTATCGACCTTAGAAACCACTAATGAAACCATGGTTTAACATTGCACAGGAAAACGTTTTCATAACAGTAGTAATGATGTAACTAGGTTAGCACATTTTCTCTCCTGATATCTCCAAACCCTTTTTATTTTCAGTATTTACTTTTATTGTTATTTCAAAAATCAAAAACCATTTTCTAAACGTGACATTTTAAATTAAAACTAATTACAAATTAGCTCTTGGGACGACCTCGAATTTACGATTCTATACTACCCACGATCGGGTTCTCTGCCCGTTAGTGCGTTTGTTAGGTGAATCGAGTTTTATAAATTTAAAACTTGAATAAAATATTTCTTTAAAAGAAAATACGCATCAGTGGTTGACGAGAATGGATTACGAAACAAATAATATGAAGAAAAGATAGACTACAAGAAATCTAATGTACTGGAATTAAATTCTCATTTGAAAGGATTCAAGCGAGTAGAACTAACTTAAACTATGATCAAAACCTAACTATTCCCCACGCAGCGACGCCAAAAACTTGGTGTGAGGGTCGTAGGGGACTTCTACACGAAGATTTACAACTCCCTAGGCAGTGTACCTAATCGTTGCAGTGTAGTACAGGCAAGACTCGGGGGTTGTTATCGTTCTCTAGGGGAATATGTTGGGAAGGCCTGATCACGGTCTAACAGAATTTTAAGGGTTAAGAGAAGATTATTTTTATATTCTTATATTTTATTAAAAGCAATTAAATCAATGGGTTGAGAGGTTGGTTTGATAAACTAATAATTAAACTAATTAATATCTATACTACTGGTGATAACTTTATGATAAAATAATGTATTTACTTAATCATGCAATACTTATCAGATTACTTCTCCTAATTCTGTTGCCTTGTCACACTTTTGATGATCTATGTAAGTATTTCCTAAGTCATGAACGAATTACATGAACCCACCGTCTATTTAACATTCCGTTAAGGCAACGCACAAGTAAGGTAGTATGAAGACTGTTATCAATGGTATCCTTTCTACACTTCTCGCATTTCCCTAGACGTCTATGCCAATTTAATATCTTATGGCTAGTTTTCTAAAGCCTAACGCGCACATCCATCACAAGAAGCAATATTAATAGGATCTACAATCCGACTTTCATGCAATCATAAGTAAATAAAAAAGAGGGTTTAGCCTAGCATGTTAAAGATAAAGCAAGAACATAGATCAATCAAACAACACATAGACATATTGAATGATTAATGATAAACATTCTTACTTGATTAAAACATGGATTAAAGGTAGTTACAATAAGGTTTTGAGGCCCTAAAAATAACCTTAAAAGCTGCTACAAAGACTAGGGTTCGTCTCCCAAAAGTTATACAAAGTTACACACTTAAAACCCTAAAATCAGTTTTATATTTATAGAGATATCGCTACGACGACGTCGCGTTGAAGTCCTGATGCCATCGCCACTTGGAAGATTCTAGATCCTCTTTAAGTCGGCCACGTCCTGAAGCCGTCGCTATATCACTGACGCCATCACTGGATAGATTACGATGGCGTCGCTTTATGATTGTGACGCCGTCTCTACGCTTTGTATGAAAAATTCTTTATGATTTTTGGTGTAGGTCCTTAATCTTGTCCGTTTCTTCTCCAAATGAGCCCAAGTCACATGTATTTCCTCCAAATGCCATCCAAGTGCTAACAACCTGAAAAGGAACAATTAAGCACATAATCTAGGCAAATTTGCATGATTTAAAGGGTTAAAGGACCTCTAATAAGTGTATAAAATGACACCTCATCATAACAACACCTTAATGATTTGGGATAATAGGAATCGATAGCTTAGGTTATTGATAATAGTTTTTGATTGAAAAAGCTTGTAATCTCCATCTTTTGGTCTTATAACTTTGGTACACTTATATTATCTTATGATATGAAAGTTTCTAAATTTTATGAGTTAAATATGTTTATTACTTGTTTGATTATGGAGTAGTGGTCTTGTGTTCGTTTGGGCCATATGTGATCTTTGATATGGAGCGTTTAGATATGTGTTTGTTGAATTGGTAAAACAAGTTTTATATAAGAATATAGGCTGAAAGGGTTTTTTTTACATATGTGTTCTATAATTCCACTTATTATGTTGGTTATAATAACTTATAAAGGCCGAAAGGATTTGTTGTTATTAATCAATATAATCATTAGTTACATTTAAAAGCAGAAAGGATTTGTAACTTGTGTTATCTTTATTTCTAAACTTATAAACACTATCCAAAATACTCATTATCTTAGTGATCATTGCATAAACAAACATACTTTAATCATTTGCTTGAATAATCCTTTCATAGCTTTCTTTACAATATTTGTTATATACACGTTGTGGTTAATTTAATCTGTGATAATCATATTGACCTTAGCACCTTAATTACAAACTGTGAAAACTTCAATTCTCTTG
>BQNB010095573.1:0-19045 GCA_026074375.1 Tanacetum coccineum
CCAATCATTATATGGAAGAAAAATAAAGTATAAGAAGAACTACAACGTAACCAAGTCGATGGAGTTACGCCGTAGCTTTAAACGTGATAAGGAAATATTATGTTGACTCACATCTACAGTGTAGTTGGTCCGTTATGACTATGCCATAGCTTGGGAAGAAAATAAAGCCGTAAGCAGCTACGGCTAGCCGAGTCATGGACTTAAGGAGGTGCGTCAACAATGACAAGGGACTAAATGCATCAAAGGTCGAAACTACCAAAAAACTTAAATATCAATCGTTGGAAACAAAATTCATTCATTCAATTCATCCGTGCCTTGTAGGGTTTGTTGTGCGAAGTGGGATGATGACGTATAGTGTGGACCGGCCCGGCCCACATATACTGTTATAGACTTGGTAGCTGATACTGCACAGTATCGCGGTCACGGTATCATAGACCTACGGGTCGCGAATACTGGCACGTGATCCATGGCTGCGGTATCTTCACAAGTTATCTTTAAGAAAGGATAACCTAATTAAATAAGAGATATGCTTTACTTATTTAAATCAGTTAGGATAATTTCAAATCCCTATGATATCAGCCGTATCTTGGGCCGAAAGTTATGGAAACCCTAAGGATTATTCAGCCAATAAAAGGAACGCAAGTATCATCAATACATGTATCTGACAAACCCTAATTACACTCGATTATTCTCTCAAAAGTCATATACTTACTCTCACGCCGGAGTCTAATCGTGGGATTCGCTCCCACGATAAGGTTAAAGGTGTTTTATTCCTTGTGAAGGGTCCTCCAAACAAGTTCACTTGGTACAAGAACAAGGCACTTCATACCCGAATAGCAGCCTATTCAAACCAAACAAGACCCGACCTAACTTTTGTATCAACAAGTTGGCGCCATCCGTGGAACCCAACACTAGGAATTGCTCTCAGAAAAATGAGCGCAATGGCTAACACAACCCCATTATGACTACTGTCTCGAAACCTGCAACCAAAGCAAAGACGTTGAAAGATGCAGATGCCACACCCAGGGTGAACATCCATGATTTCTATGAAGATCACTACGAGGACATCCTGCTGGTCATTATGGACAAGATTCGCTGTGACAAGCGAAAAGAAGTCCATGCTAGCCTGGACTTTAGAGAAAGTCCCAAGAAAAGAAGAATAAGAGAAGGATCTCAAAACTCAAGTGCCAGGACCTTGTCCGCAAGGTACCGTAACCCATCAGAGAGATTGAAAGTGCGGGACCGCTTGAGATACAATGATCGGCATGTGCTTGACCGACTAGGCCATCGAAGGCAGAGCGCATTCGACCGACTTAGTGATACTTACTCGCCAAGCACAACTAAATCCGGACCAGACAAGGCAAACTCTAGGGATCGTTCTCATAGTAGAAGTCTCCCTCACAGGCGGGACTCTTCTAACAAAGATCATCCTCGGAGCAGAGACCGCTCCCGCGACATCGAAGAATCATATGATAATATCTGCTCCTCCTACGGGATGAGGACCAAATATGGATATCGCTCCTACAATAGAGACCGCTCCCGTTAAGTGAAAAGAGGGAGGGAAAGTGAATCCCCGTTATCCTGCATATCGGAGAGCGGCACCAGCGATGGAGGACACTGGAAGTCAAAGTCAAAAAGGCACAAGCCTACGGATGAGGATGACTTGGCAATACCCTGGATATGTGAAGAGGTAGATCTGTTCACACCCCGAATCTGCAACTTCAAAAGTTCATGAAAAACACGAATGCCTAACAATGTGAAGACCTATGACGGAACAGGTGACCCAGAGGATCACGTAAAAATTTTCCAAGCGGCAGCACAGGTGGAACGCTAGGCAATGCCCACATGGTGTCATATGTTCAATTTTACCCTAGTAGGGGCCGCAAGAGTATGGTTTGATGAGCTCCCTCCGGAGAGCATAGATGGATACAAGGATCTCAAAGCAGCCTTTTTAGCATACTTCATGCAGCAAAAGAAGTACGTCAAAGATCCCATAGAAATCCATAATATAAAGCAAAGGGACGGAGAGAACATCAAGGACTTCATGGAACGATCCAAGGTAGAAACAAGACGCATGAAGGGAGCTATTGAGTGCATGCGGATCTCCGGATTCATGCATGGGGTTAACAACCCTGAATTGACAAAATGCCTTAATGAACATGTCCCAAAGACCATGGAAGAAATGATGATCGCCATCACTACCTTCATATAAGGAGAAGCTATCGCTGCTGGCAAAAAGAAAGGTCACACATCATGGAGAGCACAGGACCAATCAAAGCGGCATGATTCAGAGCGGAGGTCTGACTTCTAGGGTCAGCCAAGAGAAGGACGGGGGTCTAGCAGGTTTACCCCCTTAAAAGAACACCCAAATAAATCCTCGCGACCAAAGCAGGAAGGTTTAAGCCGCCACCACCCATTGTAACCCCGGTAGAAAAGAGAAGCAGTAACAAGTTTTGCGACTTCCACAATGATAAAGGACACAGTACGGACAAGTGTATGCAGTTAAAAAATCAGATCGAAGAATTGGTGCTAGTAGGCAAGCTCTCCCATTTAATTAAAGAAATTAAGCAGGGAAGAGTTCAACCAAAGGTCGGGAAGAAGGACGTACCGGCCAAAGATAAGTCCATGGCAATCTATATGATATAACCATGGCATAGAATGACATGGCATAGAATGACAAGGCATAAAGTGACTCAAAGCTTTGAACGTGTCAGCAAAATTACATTCCCTTCCCTGACAACCAGTAGTGGGACAGAAGGACCGCTTGTTATAGAAGCGGAAATTAGCGGACACATGATTCATTGCATGTATATGGATGGAGGTTACTCAACAGAAGTGCTCTACGAGCACTGCTTCAACCGGCTCTGACCGGAAATCAAGAACCAAATGGTCCTGGCAACAACATCGTTAACTGGTTTTAGTGGAGAAACCATATGGCCGCTGGGACAACTTAGGCTTTTAGTAACAATAGGAGATGCAGATCATTCTATAAAAGCATGGATGAATTTCATGATCGTAAGGTCATTATCACCGTACAACGGTATCATTGGAAGACCTAGAATAAGAGAAATCCAAGCGGTACCATCCACAGCCCACGTAATGCTTAAGTTCCTAGTCGATGGAGGAATAGCGACTATCTGTAGCACTATCTTAATACCCGCTGAGTGCGCCATGGTGATTACATCGTCCAAGGAGATACCCAAAGAGACTGGGGTCCGTCATGAAAATTTTAAAGTAGCCCTACACCCGAATTTCCCTTATCAAGAAGTAGCAATCAGAGGGACGCTATCCGCGAAAGTACGGACGGAGCTATGCTTACTCCTAAAGAAAAACTTGGATATATTTGCATGGCAGCCGTCAGACATGACAGGAGTACCGTGATCAATAGCAAAACATCGACTTAATATCCGAGAAGGATATTCACCCGTTCGACAAAAGAAAAGGGGCCAGGCCCTGGAGCGTACGAAAGCCATCCAAGCAGAGGTACAGAAACTAGTAGCGGCAAGGATCATGAGAGAAGTCTATTACCATGAATGGCTGTCTAATCCAGTTATGGTGAAAAAGCACGACGGTAGCTGGCGGATGTGCATGGATTTTACGGACTTAAACAAGGCCTGGCCACATGATTATTACCCCCTTCCAGAAATCGACTGGAAAGCCGAATCTCTCAGCGGCTATCCCTTTAAGTGTTTCTTGGACGTGTACAAAGGCTATTACCAAATACATATGGCAGAGTCAGATGAAGAGAAAATAGCTTTCCACACCAGCCATGGGGTATATTGTTATACCAAAATGCCCTTCAGCCTCAAGAATGCTGGCACCACGTACCAGCGGCTGGTGGACAAAGCTTTTGATAGCCAAGTTGGCCAGAACATAGAAGTGTACGTTAATGACTTGGTTATTAAGAGTTACATAGAAGCAGAAATGCTAAGAGATATCAATGAAACATTCCGTACGTTACACAAAATCAACATGAAGCTCAGCCCAAAAAAATGTACGTTTGGGGCGGTGGAAGGAATGTTCTTGGGGTACATGATTAGCCCAGAAGGGATAAAACCATGCCCTGACAAAACAAAATATGTACTATAACTCCCGTCCCCATGGACAATTAAACAGGTCCAGAGCCTCAATGGGAAGTTGGCTAGTTTGAACAGATTCCTCTCCAAGTCTGTGGAAAATTTCTTGTCGCAATTCAAAACTTTGAAGAAGTGCATTAAAAAGAGTGACTTTCATTGAACACCAGACGTGGAACAATCCTTCAAGCAACTAAAGCAGCACTTGTCCGAGCTACCCCTGCTGGTAGCACCCAAACCAAAGGAGGAACTAATTGTATACCTGTCCGGCTCCCATGGAGCTATTATTGCGGTCTTGATGACTGAAAGGGGCACGGTTCAGATGCCGGTCTACTTCGTAAGCCGTGCATTACAAGGCCCTGAACTAAACTACACTCCAATGGAAAAGCTAGTTCTGTCACTAGTTTTTGCTGCCAAAAGGTTGCGAAGATACTTCCAAGCACATCCTATTGTGGTTATTACCGACCAACCCATCAAACAAATAATGTTACGTCCCGACGTGGCAGGACGATTAAAAAATAGAACGTCATGCAGGGAGAACACAATATCTCATACCGGCCAAGGACGTTTGTAAAAGGACAGAGCCGATTTCCTCGTAGAGTAGCCGGACAAAAGTCCGCCAAACGCATCAGTGGTTGAAACTCCGCAAGAGCCATGGACACTCTTCACGGATTGATCATCATGTGTAGATAGATCTAGTGCTGGCTTAATACTGGCAAGCCCGGAGGGAACAGAGTTTACCTACGCGCTGAGATTTCAGTTTACAGCTTTAAACAACGAGGTAGAGTATGAGGCACTAATTGCTAGCCTACGGATCGCAGCGCAGATGGGAGTACGCAATGTGCACGTAAATGTAGACTCTAAGTTGGTAGCAAACCAAGTCCTAGGGACATATGTTGCCAAGGAGGAAAATATGGTCAAGTACCACTTTTTATGTCAACCAAAAGTACTATCTTTTATCCCAAAGAATTTATAAAGAATGCATGACCAATTTAATGTCACCAAAATGTTTCAAGTATGTATATGTTGGGGGCCCTGTAGTCCCAACGTGATCCGACATGTTATAACGTTCGTTCCCAGTGATAGCTAGTCACCCGAACGGGGATTGTCAATCCCGAATAGATCTATTTCATAACATGCGCGCAGACAACATGCTATAACGTTCGTTACCGGCGATAGCTAATCACCCGAACAGGGATCCACATCCGAATAGATCTATTTCATAACATTCGCGCTCACCCTCCAGGTGATTTACAGTTCATTACTTCATAATACACAGCGCTAGATACAAGAGAACGACCTCTAAATGTGTCGTTTGTAAAACAATCTCGTTGATTTTCTGAAATCAAAATAATAGTTGTCCCATAATTGCATCACCATGAAAAACTTAAATGTAAAGACTCCAATGCACATCAAATAGTCCAAGCATCTAATTCACCTGAGAAAAACATGCTTAAAAGTGTCAACATTAAAGTTGGTGAGTTCATAGATTAGTTTAAATATGAATGTAAGTTTCAACTGAATGCATTTTTCCACTGTATCATCACAGTACAATGTAAAAATCCCAAAGATTTATAAAGAATGCACGACACATTTTATGTCACCAAAAGTACCAATCTTATCCCAAAGATTTATAAAGAATGCATGACCAATTTAATGTCACCAAAATGTTTCAAGTATGTATATGTTGGGGGCCCTGTAGTCCCAACGTGATCCGACATGTTATAACGTTCGTTCCCAGTGATAGCTAGTCACCCGAACGGGGGTTGTCAATCCCGAATAGATCTATTTCATAACATGCGCGCAGACAACATGCTATAACGTTCGTTACCGGCGATAGCTAATCACCCGAACAGGGATCCACACCCGAATAGATCTATTTCATAACATTCGCGCTCACCCTCCAAGTGATTTACAGTTCATGACGCTGTGACGTAGACTTGTATGTACCCAACCCGGGCAGTGATTTAAAATAATGTGTTCCCCTCATGGGTGTTCCCTCCAAGAACACCCGGGCATGTAATACAAATAATGTGTTCCCATCATGGGTGTTCCCTCCAAGAACACCCGGGCAGTAATGATTGTTGGCCCCGCAGGCGCCAATCAAATCGTAATCCGACAATCATTTCAAAAGTAAAGTATGCATTCGTGACCAAAAATAAAGTCAAGTAATGTATCCCATAGCGAGCTATGTAAATGAGTATGTAAACCAATTTGTAAACAATCCTGTAAATGCATTTGTAAACACAAGGCATGTTTCTACCCCAAAATATATGTAAAACCAGTAAAACATGGGAAGCTATAAACTCACCTTGATCAAAGACCACGATCAAATAATCCAAATAAATCACAACCGAATCTGCAACGATCTCGGCCACGACCTATAATTATGTAGCTTTTTATAATTACAGTATTAAATACGATCTAAACGTAGCGTACATCGTTAAACGACGTAATCCATACATATTTTAATATGTATACATACATATATACATGTGATGAGAAATCCACTTGCGCGTCTTTAAACCTTAACCCTTAGTATATTATATGAATATATACTATTTTCCGTCCAATCATAGCTTATGTCGAATATTTATCGAAAGTTACTATTTTTAGACTCTTCGTTTTTAGGACCGAACAATGGTCTTAAATATAATTAATTGAAATAATAGATCAACCGACCTTTAGTTTTGACCCGCTATGTCTTAATTTTAAAACTGACAATCCTCGCGGCAAAGTAAAATGTCATTACGAACAACTTTCGTGTTTTGCCGGAAGGCTGAAACGGACTCGAAAGTGCTCAAATCCTTTTAATTAATAAATCCTGTCGGAATTTAATATATATTTAAATAACATATTTTTCTATTAGTGTTAAATTCCGATTTCACTCCAGTCTTCTTGTTTATTTGGAGTTAAACGTCCCGTTTTTTTATCAAAAGTAGTCAAAATATAATTTGTTATAATTTTGTATCCAAAAGTTTGGCTTGTTTAAAGTCTCGAATACCAAATTTTTCTCCCATGTCTTACCATTTTACTGCTCAATATTTTCCGTTACTTCAACGCGCCAATGAAGTCGTTTTTTAGTTCAAAAATCGTCTAAACTATATTTGTCTCGCTTATACATTATTATCATCCAGTTTTATATTTAATATCACAGTTTATTTGGACGCCGGGTAGTTTATAGATGTCATACATTTTAATTAATCCGATATAAATTTAATAAAACAATTCAAAATACTTTTGTTGTGCAAAACTAATAACTCAAACCCATTTCGGGTGTCACCACAATCAAACGCACACGTTTCGGTGTCAACACAATCAAACGCACCCATTTCTGTTGCAAACCCAAACCAACCCAAACAACCCGACGCCCCGGCTATTTCGCAGCCAAACTCACGCACCCGACCCGGCTGATGGACAGCCAAACGCGCCCTCGTGCATATTATAACCCAAAGATGCACCCTAATCTATTGTTATCCTTAAATCCAAACACGCCCCTTTTTAAGTTGTTTCGAAGTCTTAAGCCAACGCACCCTGTGCGTGGCTGTTAAGCCAAACGCACCCTAATTTTGGTTAACCCAAATCCAAACGCCCTTTTTGTGTTTCTATACAACCAAACACGCCCTTGCTGGGCTGTTACAAACCAAACGCAGCCTATGAGTGTTCTCAACAGCCAAACGCACCGCTGCGTTTTTAATAAACCTACCCGGTCGAACCCTTTTGGTACTTTAACCCGAAACCAAACACACCCTTATGTACCCGGCTGTTTCGCGGCCAAAACCCGACAACCCTCGGCTGTCCCGCAGCCAAAACGCACCCTACATGGTGGTGGTGACTGCTAACGCACCCCCGTGGTGGTGGCAGTCAACCGAGCACACCCCTTGGTGTTTTTATAAACCAAACGCAGCCTTTCTTGCTGCTGACCCGGACCCCAAACGCACCCCTGTTTCTATAAACAAAACCAAACACCCCTTTGTGGGCTGTTTAACAGCCAAACAAGCACCCCTTTGGGGTGTTACCCCACAACTCGACCACACCTTTTTCGTGTGGACATTAAATAACAAACGGTAACCCCCCCGGTGTGGTTTTTATAACGAAATACCAGTGAACCCCCTACCGTGGGGGGGTTTCACCATCCGAAAAGACACCCTTTTTGGTTTCTTATAAAACAGAACGCACCCTGACTGTTGGTTTGTAAAACCAACCGCACCCTCGTGGTGCTGCCATTAAACCCAACGCACCCTTTCGTTTCAATCGAACCCAACGCCCCCACGGCTGTGGTGGTGGAGGTGAGGGTGGTGATGGCGCGTGGTAGCGAGTAGGCTAGGGGATCGGATAGATCGGAAGGTGAGGAGTATTTTTGGTCTTCGCCGGAAAATATTTTCTGGCGGTGGGTGGTGGTGGCCGACGGCGGCGGCGCTGGTGGTGGGGCAGTGGCCGGATATTTTGGGAGAGAGAGAGAAGAGAGTGATAATAAGAGTGTGTGTGTATGTATGAGATGTAAATGAAATTTTAATATATAAATTTTATATATATATATAAAACTTTAATATCAAAATGTAATATGTTTATTTGTTTCAGGGTTTTGTTTGTTTTGTTATATATTTTGCAGGGACCAAAAGTGAAAGTTTTGGGAAACTTTTATAATATATTGGTTCGGGACTCTTTATGTGCGCGTACTTCTTAACGACATGATTCAACGCACGAATCTTGCGCCATAGTTTTCAAATATTTTGTTACGATAAATTGGGTATTGCTTGATAATATTTCATAAATATTTTATAACATTTAATAAAATATCTGTTATTCATTTTGCGAACCGGTTTTGCCTCGTCCGAAATAAAAATGGATTTAAGCTCGAGTTTTCTCGTCCATCAACAAACGCTTCTATTAAAAATGATGAATAATTTATTTAATATTTTTATTAAATAAATACTGATAATTAAAAATAAATTTAATTATTTTTGTGTGTCCGCGTTGTATGTTGTTCGTTAAATGTTTGCGGTGCTGTTTTAACCCTTTTCGGCTCGTTTCCAAGTCTCGGGCAAAACTAAAAAGTTGTCTGGATTATCATTTCACATCAAATTGCTTTAGAGTCCGAGTCGTGAAAACTTGATTTAGATGATCGTTTTTATAAGTCAAGCCAGACCCGAAAAATCACAGGGTAAGATGGTTATCTAAAGTTCGAAACATTTACAGGATGATTACAATAATACATACCGGCTTCAAGGAAGTTTTATGATAAAGGACAGATCCTAGCGGATTTCCTCGTAGAGAAGTCGGACGAAAGTCCGCCAGACGCATCAGTGGTTGAAACTCCACAAAAGCCATGGACATTCTTCACGGATGGATCATCATGTGTAGATGGATCTGGTGTTGGCTTAATACTGACAAGCCCAGAGGGAACAAAGTTTACCTACGAGCTGAGATTTCAGTTTGCAGCTTTAAACAACGAGGTAGAGTATGAGGCACTAATTGCTAGCCTACGGATCGCAGCGCAGATGGGAGTACGCAATGTGCATGTAAATGTAGACTCTAAGTTGGTAGCAAACCAAGTCCTAGGGACATATGTTGCCAAGGAGGAAAATATGGTCAAGTACCTTGAGAAGGCTAAAAGCCTGATCAGTGGCTTTGCTAACTTTCCATAAGCCAAGTCCCAAGAAGCAAAAATAAGAAAGTGGATGCCCTGAGCAACATCGCGTCAACCAGCTTTGCGCACTTATCAAAACAGGTCTTGGTCAAAATACTTAAAGAAAAATCCATACTAGAAGAGGAAGTAGTGACCCACATGAATGACCCCAATAATGGAATATTTGAAAAATAGGACCCTTCCCGATGATAAAAAGGAGGCAAGTAAACTCTGTATCAAAGCTAAACAGTACGAATTATTGGAAGGGGTCCTTTACAGGCGGTCATTCCTAAAGCCGTGGCTGTTAGGAATATTGTAATAGTTAGTTACTACTAGTAGGTATGTAGTTCCTACTGGTAGAGTATAAGTTCCTACTGGTAGGTATGTAGTTCCTACTTGTAAGGATAACTTAATAGTTAGTGCTGGTAGACCAAATATGGTCCTACTGGTAGAATGATAGTTAGTCTTGGTAGTATTATGTTTGGTCCGGGTTAGTAGTATAATTAGTTAGGGATAAGGATATGCTTGAGCCATCTTAGGAAATGATAGTGCATATCTCTTTGACGCGTTTTATGTAACAGGCTGTTAGGGTTTCGGTAGTATATAAGAAACCTAACCCACGGCCATAAAGGAGAGGGATAGGGAAAAACATCATTCTTCTCCTTGTTAATCAATAGAAATCTATCGAATGATCATTTAGTTTAATAGTCTTGTTCTTCTTATAGGCTTTGTCTAATTTTCGCATAGACATTAGCTTTGTTTAGCAAGAGTCTCTCTTGTGATTAGCTTGTGATTACATAGGTTAATCACCAT
This sequence comes from Tanacetum coccineum, assembly GCA_026074375.1. Classification (NCBI taxonomy): domain Eukaryota; kingdom Viridiplantae; phylum Streptophyta; class Magnoliopsida; order Asterales; family Asteraceae; genus Tanacetum; species Tanacetum coccineum. Next base: position 10,516 of record BQNB010095573.1, read on the forward strand.
CCTTAACAGGCAGTAAAGATCTATCTAGAGTGGGATCCAACAAGTGGTATCAGAGCTTGTTGAGAGTCTCTGGATAAGAAGAACACGTAGATCTAGACTTTTAGAACCTTAAACACATCCAAAAACATCCAATATCCCTACCGCAACCTTTTCAAGATGTCTGACCATGATAATGATGCTTCTGATATTAATAATGATAATACTCAACCACAACAACAGCAAGTTATTCAACCTTAAATCATCACCACTGTCTCGAACAACAATGCAAAGTTTCCTTATTTGAAGAAGGATGAGTATGAAGTCTGGGCTATGAAGATGGAATACTGGATCACAAACAATGATATGAATATCTGGAAGGTGATTGATTAAAATGGCAACAGCTTGTAAAAGGACTGGAAGAGACATGATCGGAAGGGTATTTATTCTTCCTCACAACGCACTATGAAGATGAACACATTGGCTGTTCTCGAGGGAATCAAAGGCCAGAAACTACCTGCTTCAGTCTATTCCTGATGATCATGTGGCTGATTTCCATTATATGAATGATGCAAGGGATATATGGAATGCAGTCAAAGCTAGGTTTGGTGGAAATGCCGAATCTAAAAAGATGAGAAAGTCCATGCTGAAGCAAGAATTCTCAGAGTTTAGAATTAGTGAATCAGAGGCGATTGCCAAAAAGGGTATGACAGGATGCAGAGAAAGTTCTCAGTCGCTTACCAACTCAAGACCAAGCCTGATGATGAAGACATCAATCTTAAGTTTCTCAGAGGTTTGCCTTCATCTTGGTCACAGGTGGCTTTGACCTTAAAAACCAAAGGTGGGCTTGAACTTCTTTCTTTTGATGATTTGTAGTACAAGTTAAAGACACTTGAGATACATATCAAAGGATATTCTATCACTTCTCAATGTCAATCTCCAGCCATTCTGCATTTGTAGTTTACTACCAGTAAGAGCAAAAGATGTATATGCAGAAAGCACAAGCTTCTCCTCATCTACTAATTACTTGCTCCTCAAGTTCTTAAAATGCTAGATCTTCACAGTTCTGGCAATGTGCTTCAGATGTTCTTTACTCTCTTCGTAGCTAAATGTGAACAGGGACAACAAGGCTAGCTATGAAGATTTTGAGCAGATAGACAAATTGGACTTAAAAGAGATGGATATCAAATGGCAAATGGCTATGTTGTTAGTCAGGGTGAATAAGTTCGAGAAAAAGGCTAGAAGGAAGATTGAGTTTGACAAGAAAGAAGTTGCTAGGTTCAACAAGAAAGCAGTTAGATGTTATATGTGCTTGCAAAAAGGGCACTTTGCAAGAGAATGCAGAGCAAAAGGGGGAAATGAAAAGAGATATTCATCATTCAAGATTCAGGAACTTGGGAAAAAGGAGGCTGATACTAAAGCCTTAATAACAGTTGACACATTAGAGAATTAGAAAGAACATGAATCTGGGAATGATGAGGGTTTTTCTCCCAAAGAGTATGGAATGGTTGCTGGTTGTGGTGCTGCTTGTGAAGAAGGTGCTGCTGAAGTATATAGCTTGATCACTGGGAATGGTACTGATGCTGCTGCTGGAGAATTTGCTCTCATGGGCATGACCTCTGAGGTACAAAACTGTCCTTTTGGTTGTGAACATAAATTTAATAATCTTCAAAAATAGTATAATTGTAAAACCTAAAAATCTCAACAAGTGTAAAATTACCAAAATACCCCTAATGCAAGAAAATTTCATAAAAGCTTAAATAAAATTCATTTAAAGGTTATAAATTATAAAAATGCAACATGTGACAATTATGAAATTTATGTAAGATCAAAATACCTTATATTATATAAGAAAAATAATTAATAATTATATATATATAATTATGCCGAATTATGTATAATTATGTATTTATATAATACAAATTAAATCAAATAAAATATGGATAAATACAAAATAAATTAGGCAAAGTTAAAATCTGATTTTATCTCTTTTGAAAACCCAAAATCTCAGCAAAATATTCTTAGTATAATCCTTTATACATTTTTCATTTGTTAATTCTTTAAAACATAATTCCCGAAACCCTAATAAAATAAAAGAGGCGGCATAAAGTTTTTACAAGGCAAGGACGATTTTTCTAAGGTGATTTGAAGGTCAAGGATTGTGGGAAAAATAGTGGGAAGATTTTAAAGTGCTTGGTTCGATTGTGGTATTTGTTTTGGGTTCGAATTAAGCAACCGGGTTCAATAATTCATTAAATCATCAAGAATCATCAAAGGTATTTTTGTATCTCAATTTTCATCATATTAATTCGTTCTATGCATGAGAAAAATTATCATGCATGTTATTTTGATTTTATAAATTAAAACATGTTCGAAACCCTAATTTTTAGCTAATTATGAAATCGGCACAAATAATATTTGTACAATTGATTTTATATTTTTCTAAGGTTGTTCATATCACATATAACTCAGATAAATTGTTGGAAAAATTTAGGAAGGATTCAAATATTTATTTGGGATTTATCATTGTTTTACCTGATTTCGAATTAAGGAAAAGGATGAAAATAAAATTAGGGTTAGGGTTTTGATAATTTTTCCAGGTGAATTTAATTCCAATGATTGAATAATAATTATTTTTGTGATTGGGAAAAATTAAATTAGGGTTTTGTGAATTAATTAGTTAGCCGAATTGTGATTTAAAAGTATAAGGGGGTGATTTGTAATTTCTGAAACTATGGGGTCTGTTTTAGACATGTTATTATATTTAATATATTCTGTATAAAATAAGTTGGGGGGTTAGTAAGAAGGTCTATTGAGTTATTTTGGCTAAACAGGGTGTTTATCTATCATATAATAAGTAATTAGGAAATAATTTAATTAAAAAAATTTAAAGGGGGAGGTGGAGACTGGAAATTGTAAATTCTGAAAAGTGGATATGGAAGGTTGGTTAGTATTAATGTTTATAAAAGTATGATTTTGTGCATATTTGAATCTTTAAAGGGCTTGTTTTGTAATTACGGATAATTAAAGATATTGTTTAAATAATTAATATAAACTAAAAAGGGACTAAAATATGTAAATTGTGTAAATTAAGAGGTTTGACTTGTAAATACAGAGAAAAATGAAAAGGTATAATCTGAATATAAGAAAACTTTGATATTACCCTTTTACTTGAAATTGTTTTTTGGGGATTTATTTTTTGCATATTTAAACCCTAAAAAATTGGAAGTTGTCATATTAACCCTAAATTGTAAGGTTGGTATATTAAGTCCATATTATTCAAATGCTTTAATAGATTCTCAAATGCTAAATATTACTAATTTTGAAGTTACTAAAAAATGGAAAGTTACTATAAGGAAAGTTACATAAAAATGGAAAGTTATAAAAATGAGAAAGTATAACTTAATTGATATGTTTGTAATTGGATTTTTCATTTCTTTAGGTTCGGTCAAGAGGGAGTGATTTTGAATTTCCTATGGTGTTTTTCTTTGATTGTTGCTTTGCTTCGGAATAAGGTACAGATTATTATGACATTATCATTAAGGTTTCTCTATGACATATTCACTACTCTATCTTTGATTACCTATAGGAATTGTACATTTGCTCTGAGCCCTTTTATTTTGGTTCTCTTATATGATCTGTCATTATGTTCCGTTTGAACCCTGCTACATTTGCTCTGAGCCTTTTATCTTGGTTCTCTTATATGATCTGTTATTATGTTCTATTTGAACCCTGCTATGCTACCTTTGATATTTGAACCTTTGGCATTGAACCTTTGCTATGATCCCTTTGAAATGAACTTTGATATGACTTTGCTTTGAACCCTTCAGTTTGAGACCCAAGCCACTATTTGTTTCCTAGCCATGAAGGTAACATGGCCGTGTCATTGATGCACCTTTGGCGCATTATGAAGATTATTATTTGTTTAAGGGGCGTATGGATGCATCCTAGATTTGTTTTGTATTCGATGGATTATGACATTATGATATTTGGATATTTGGTGACTGATGTTTGGGTGCATTCCACGTCTTTCACATTTGGAGCTAGCTACTCCATGGTTACTATGATATGATTTGTTTGGGCTTGGTAATTGGACTTGATTCGATTTTCTGATTTCATCTTACCTTACACTATGAATTGACTTCTGATTTGTCTTACCTTATATTTGTATTCCTTTGATCATGTCTTGTGATATCCTTTGTACCTTATATCGTATCCTTTGACTTTCTGTTATCTTTTGCGTTCGATTATATATATCTGTTCACTGGGCTTTGTAAGCTCAGCCGCACTTTCTTTTCCTGCGGCAGGTATCTAAGCTAGGAGCTGGGGTTGCTTTCAGATTATGAGTGCTGAGTGTGGACTTACCCTAGAGATCTTAGTTTTGATATATGATTTTTTCTTTTCAAGACATTCGTTATTTCAGTTATTTCGGTTGGATATGTCTGTCCTTAAGAACTTATGTACCTTAAGTCGTGTTGACTTATTTCCTTTGGTTATTTATTTAAGACTTCCGCTGTTTATGCTTGTGTTATGATTATGAATGCTTTTGATGTCACACCATATTTGTAATACTTCTACCCTTTTGGGTCGGGGCGTTACAAGAATTGTCCTTTTTACTAGCCAGATTTGAAGTCCCGCCATTTGTACCCAAATCCACATCATTTTCAACCAAATTAAGCACATCAAATGGGTCTGAGTTACTAACCTCTATTGTAGGCTCCACATCTTTCTTCTTATTACCACTAGTGTTGACATTTTCTTTTTAGAAACCTATCTAAACACTTGTTTGACTGGTTTAATCCCACTTTAGGACCAACCGGAACACCTCTAGGAGTTTGGCTATGCTTCTTCATGTTCTTCACCACATTCGAGTCTATATTTTTAGGACACTCATCTTGAACATGACCAACAACCTTACAACACGCTCACTTGGTTTTCATTCATACTCACCATGAACATTACATGTATAGAACCCCTACCCAATAAGTTTAGGCATAGCTACCACAATATTATCTTTCAACTCCATTCAACACTTTAAAATCTTATAAATCTTTATCTCTAACTAAAAATACTCGATTTATCATTTCGATCTTAGTTTTTTCTTCCACATTTTGTTGCCATTGCCAAAAAAATTTTTTTTTTGCCCTCACAAGCTATATTCCTGGGTCCGTCACTGTACGTAGGTATTAATTATTAGCATAAAAATAAAAACAATCAACTTGCACTGGGAAAAAATCATCTATTGAAGTATATACAGAAAAAGGCCTGCTTGAGTAGCAGTAGATCGTAAATGACGTAATTTTATGGAAGGTTTTTAAAAAGAAGCTAAAAATATGTAATGTTTAATGATCACAGGAAGTCAAACTCATTTAGACTAAGTGTGATTATGCTCTAAAGCAATGTTATCTAACTCCCCCTTTCTTTCTATGCAGATTAAGCGTTTAAGAATTCCCAAAATTGATGCTATAAAAAGTGGCACCACTGACATTGCGAGTCATTGCACCATAGTGCTACAACTGACCAAAACACCCTTAAAAATTGATGCTATAAAAAGTCCCACGACATTCAAGAATTCTAACTTATAAGTGCTTGCTTTGCTTGAAGGAATTAACATCGAGGGAAGCGTTAGAGAACCACAAGAGAGCTTATTACGATGGGCCATGGCTATCATTAGGGGGCCTATGCAAGTACATTCAAGTAAGTTTTATAAATGCTCTATTTTCTATCAAGAATTTCTGGCCAGGAGATTAGAGGACCACAAGAGAGCCCATGGCAATATATTAACAAAGAGTAAAGACCATAAATGGTTAATTTGCTTCAATGAATTCGGGTCAGGTGAGGGTATAAGGGGTTATATGAGATATGAGAGTACATTTAAGTAGTAAGAACCACATAACAAGTATCTTAGTTTAGTTTGAGACATATGAACCTATGATAGCACATAACTTATCAAAGTTTGAGTCAAAGTATTTGTATCAGAAAGATATGAGAGGAATAATTAGATCACCATACTTATGCATTTGTAGAGTCAAATAGTTTGATAAAATTTTGTAATGAATTTTTATGTAAATAGTTCTTGTACGTTTTAAGGTGTGGAAAACCAATCGATTTTTTATAATACTCACTTTTACTATTTTGCACCTTTTAATGTTGATGATCAGATTTGTTTTATTCTAATTACGTCTTTTGGGTTATGTTTTTGAAAAATAATCCGTTAGGGGTGTTTGGGTATACCTTATTTGGAAAGTCTTATGGCTTTTATGTGTCATAATTTTCTTTTAATATCTGAATGTTTCTTTAATAGGTCGCTAAAAAGACGACGGATGCAGTTAGCAAAGAAATAGACATTCTTCAGGCTACATCTATCAGAGGACTTGACGCATAATAGTAATCGATATCGCGCATTGTAGCAGCCATGAACACCCCTATCACAAGAAGTACCAAACCCCCTTTAAAACATCCTAATCGCTCCTTTGAAAAGTCTTATCCGATATGTCTGTGTGAAGGTGAAATAAGCACTCTTGAATAATCAGGCTGATAAAGCTGTGATAATAAACATAATCAGTCATTTGAGTACTTTAATTATTTTGATTCTTTAAGACTTCACATGTAAAATAATCAGAGAAAAGTTAGGTAATAGAAATCATTTTTTTCAGGTTAATTTTAAACTGAGTACTTGACCAAATTTGGTCATGTAACAAACGACGAATATCGCAGCATGGATTATTTTGTCAATAACGAATTGAATCTGACAAGACAAGTTGTTTTAATTAACACATGCGGTGTTTGCTTATGGGGTTATAAGCCGTTGGAACATGCATATGATAACCTAGTCATTGCTCAACTTGAGTTGTGGAACGAGAAGGCAACCGTCAAGTACGAAAACGAGGTGTATGTGTTGCCTAAGCACCTTGATGAGAAGGTGGCTGCTTTTCATCATGGAAAGCTTGGAGCCTACCTCACTAAGCTTACCAAGGACCTGTTCGACTACCTCAACATTCCTATTAAAGGTCCCTACAAGCCTCCTGCCTATAAGTCTGATCAAAGAGGATATCTGCTCTTTGGCAAGATGAATTTGAAGCACTTATTGGATTGTTTTTTTATAAAATAAAAGTTTGATTATGTATCCAGTTTTCTTTTTTAATTTTTGTTGGGGTTGTTTGTTAGATTAATGGTTTTATGCCATTACTTGAATGAGGATATTAAGAGGTAAATATGTTTTTACAGTAATACTTAGCATTTATAAATAAAAATTTGATGATGATATTAATTGATGACCCAAATTGAAATTGGAATGTTTGATGTCTTGGTTCATAATGGTATTATCAACTCATATATTTCTTACAACTTAACAAAGATTCGAAATATTTTTAAAATAAACATAGACAGTGAATGTAGTTTCCTTTGCAATTATACAAAAATGAATGTTTATTTGCAATGATACAACAAATTACAAGTGTGGATCATGTTTAAAAACTAAATTGCGCAAGGTTATTAAAAACCCATTTTGATGAAAACACACATGTAATATGAGAGAATATGAGAAAATAAATAATGTATATTTTACAAGTAGCACATATTGTTGGTGAACAAATGTCGCCTTAAACGATAAAAACGTAGCTATCACTGAACAACAGGTAAACCTCCATAAAAACCACAATAGACAAAACTTGTCGCGACGAAGCGCGAGTCTCAAAAACATGTATGTAACAAAGGCCATACCTATCACCACACACTTAGCAATATTTTTTCAAACATTCCGGTTCTTGACAAAATAAGTGTAAATTATCTTTAAAAAACAGTCACCGTTATGTTGACTGTACGACTAGAACATGCCGCTTTTCAAAATGTTGAGAAAATTTCTTAATTGAATCTTTAAGACACTTAGGCTAGACGGAGTGGTGCAAAACTCACTTAGGTGAGTTCAAAGTCACGCGTGACTTTCTATCCCGGTACCAAAAGTCACTTTTTATTTATGCAGTAGCTTGGTGACTTTGGTTGTATTTTCGGGTGCTTATGGTGAGTAACCCACCTAGTGTGAGTTCCATTTTTATGGGCCAGCTTATTTTTATTAAGTGTATTTTAATTGGTTGTGAATGTGTGTGGGTATTTAGTGGGGTATATTTTATATAAAATGGGTATTTTAATGAAATGTGAGTTTTAGTGGTAAGGTGAGTTCTTATTACGGTTGAAAGGTGAGTATTATTTGGAGAGAGAAAGCTGATGTGGCGCTGATGTGTCAGGTGGGTTTACCACCACCACTCCATCCAGCCTAAAAAAGAAAAAAATGAATGGCGCACATTTATATTACTAAATTGAATTTTTGGTCAACTACCCGTTAGATGTAAGACATCTGTCAAATCAAAGCTCATTTAGCTAGGGGCGTTTATAGATTTTGATGAGGTGCACTTCAATTTTTCATATAAAATGTTTCGGAACACCTATAGTGACCAAGTGCTCCTAGCTAATATAAGGGTCCGTTTGTTACGCGGGTTTTAAAATTGGATTTGGGATCAAAGTTAAAAAGCAACGTTTGGTATGATGCAATTATGAA
>BQNB010095574.1:0-15379 GCA_026074375.1 Tanacetum coccineum
GATAAGAACGCGCATCTGTGAAACTCAACTACAATATCAAATGAGTGATAATCAATCGTCTTCGTAATCACATCTTACTAATGAGTCACGCAACAATACAAACTTTCCAAAGCTAGCAGTACTAATCGAGCAGTACTAATAAACGTGACCAATACTAACCTTCAACACCATTAGCAGTACTAATAATATACGTACAGTACTAAGCTTCTTTTGAGCCTAAAATCAGTACCAACTGCTAACCTGCTGTATATGACCTTGAATCCAAAAACACACCATGCTGCTTCTTTATGATGTCGTTTACACCATATCATAACCAGGAGCTTCATGAGAAACACAAATAGATGGTTTGAAATCATCTCTTCTTCTTGAATCGTAGCGACAATTGGTTGAATCATCTCATCACAGTACAACCATGTGTCTTCTACACCTTTTCATCTTTTACGAATTAGGGTTTTGTAAAGATTTCAATTGATGTATACGAACCTGTAAGCATCATAATAGCAACAATATTCAAAACCCTAGTTTTGAATTAAGGTTTCACCAAATCATCACGACACCTGCTGCTTTTTCCATGACGATCAGAAACACACTTCAACATCAACAATCACGGCTGACCAAAAGCAATAATAGCTATCTTTTTTTTAGTATAAAGACAACACTTTTAAGTGTCACGAAAACCCTAACTTCACCAAAATCAGCCAATCACCAAAAATAGAACATACGTCCAACTTCACATCATAAACATGACACCAGAAACCTTATAGATCCTAGATATCACGAGCCACCAGGCTCTGATACCAATTGATAAGATCGTTTAAACTCAGTTTGTTTAGAGCTTTAATATAGGATAATAACATTGAACATAACATGCAACAGAATAAAAACATCAATGATATTAAACAAGGTTTTACTATTAAACACCAAGCCCCAATATTATTTGATCAAGATAATACAATTAGCTACTATAACAGGGATCAAGAGAACCTTGAGGCAACACTATTTAACTATTAGCTAAATAACTATTATCTAACTAACTACTGTGTACACACACACATTTACTAGACTCTCATTAGGAGAGTTCTATGTTTTTTGGATGCTTAAACCTACACACCTAATACCCTTTATATATAGGGATATTAAGGTTTACAAAGGAAGCTAATTAATTGTATTAGGAAGCTAATTAATACTAATTAAAACTTTCCATTATCTTTGATACTCTTTGACTTTTCAATGCTTATCTTCATGGAAATCTTCCAGGTTTTAATTCTTTCATATGTAGAATACCAAAGTGTCATATTAATCCCTTATTGTTTCATTCGTCTTCATTTAAGCATATGTAGTTTTATAATCATCAAATTATTAAACCCAACAGTAAGAGACTTCAAGAAATTCTTCAAAAGACGAGGATGATTCGTAAGACAACCACACAAAGAAAGAAAACCATTCCAAAGAAATAAAGACAACAAAAATGGCAAAGGCAAAAGAAAATGTTTCAAGTGTGGAGATCCAAATCATTTCATCAGAGAATGTCCGAAACAATCAAAATATCAAAATCAAAAGGCGTTTGTTGGAGGATCTTGGAGTGATAGCGACAAAGATGAAGAGGAGAAGACAAAGGACGAAAAGTGTCTTATGGCTAAAGCTTCTAATGAGGTACTTTCTAAAACCGAATACTTTAGTGATAACCAATCATCATTAGACGAAAATGACTTAGATAGTTGTTGGGATTTAGAGCTTCTACACTTAGTACTACTGATAGTTAGTTAGTACTGCCAGTTATAGTTAGTATTGCTAGTTGTATATTTTAGTACTGTTAGTCATATATAGTTAGTATTGCTTAAGTGATATGCATGAGTTATATTAGGAATAGATATGCATGATCACTTAATGTGTTTTTTGTTTTGTAATTCCATTAGGGTTTCCTTAGTGTATAAAAGGAACCCTTATGGCATAGTTAGATATATGAAGAAAAGATAGAAAAGTCATAATTATTAGGCAAAACATATAGTTGTTTTGTGAATCATTCAATATATTGAAAGTTTTGTGAAAGTTCTTGTGTTACTGTTACAGTTTTTATTCTGGTGTATAAAGATTAGTTTTTGCATAATTTTTATATATTACTCAGGGTTTCTATCATAGTTGTTTCAGATTTATCTAAGACAACTTAAGCTTTAACAAGCTAATCTAAGATCTGTAAAAAGGGGATCAACAAGTGGTATCAGAGCTTATGTTCTGAAACCTTGATTAAGAAGTTACAAACTAGAAGAACTCTTTATTCAGTCAATGAAATGGATCTTGAAACTACCCAAAATAATTGTGTTGCAAAGTTTCCCATTCTGAAACAGGGTGACTATGAGATGTGGAAGCTAAAGATCAAACAGTACTTTTAGGTGCAGGATTATGCTCGATGGGAAGTCATAGAGTATGGAAATTATTTCAAGCCAGTAGCTAGAACTACAACAAACGCAGATGGTTCCTCTACTTCAACTATACTAGGACCAGTTACCACTGAAGAAAAGGCACAGAAGAAAATTGATGTTAAAGCAAGGAGCATGTTGCTGATGGCACTCCCCAATGAACATCAATTGACATTCAGTCAATACAAGGATGCCAAAACTTTGTTTGAAGCCATATAAGCGAGATTTGGTGGAAATGAAGCCACTAAGAAGACTCAAAGGACACTTTTGAATCAGATGTATAAGAACTTCAGTGCTTCAAGCCAAGAGTCACTTAACTCCATTTCAAATAGGCTTCAGAAAATTGTTAGTCAGTTGGCCATCTTAGGTGAAAACATCTCTCAAGAAGATCTAAACTTTAAATTCTTGAGAAGCCTTCCTTCTGAATGGAGCATGCATGTTGTGGTATGGAGAAATAAACTAGATCTGGGCATAATAAGTTTTGATGATCTCTACAACAATTTTAAGATTGTTGAACAAGAGGTCAAAAGAAGTGTAACCTCAAGCTCAAATTCAAGTTTACAAAATGTGGCCTTTGTATTAACTCCTGGCAGTTCCAATGAAGATAATACTGTTAATGTTCAAGTTAATACTGCTAGTACTAATGTTAGTACTGCTAATGATAGTACTGCTTGTCTCAGTGATGCCACAATATATGCTTTTCTAGCCAATCAACCAAATGGGTCTCAGGTTGTTCATGAAGACCTAAAGCAAATCCATGAAGATGATCTTGAAGAAATGGATTTGAAGTGGCAATTGGAATTACTAAGCTTGAAAGCAAGAAAGTTTATCAGAGAACTGGTAAGAAGATTATCATCAATGTAAGTGATACTGCTGGTTAAGACAAGTCAAAGGTTGAATGCTTCAATTGTCATAAGATGGGACATTTTGCAAGAGAATGCAGAGGTCCTAGGAATCAAGAAAGCAGGTCTAGGAATCAAGAAAGCTCAAAAAGAACAGTGAATGTGGAAGACACTACTTCCAAAGCAATGGTGGCTTTTGATGGAACAGGTTTTGATTGGAGTTTTATGGCTAATGAGGAAGTCCCTACCAACTTGGCACTTATGGCTTTCTCAGACTTAGAGGTATATAATCATAAAACCTGTTCTGACACTTGTCTTAAATCCTATGAAACTCTTAAATCTCAGTATAACAACTTAAGAGTAGAGTTTAATAAATTTGATTTTGATCTAGCTACCTATAAAAGATGTATAGCTTCTGTAGAAGAACAACTTATTTTCTACAAAAAGAATGAGGTTATGCATTGTAACCAAATTGCTATTTTAAAAAGAGATGCCTCATTAAGAGACTCAGAAATCAATGCTCTTAATATTCAGATAGAAAAACTTAAGAAAGATAATGAGAGAAATCAGATTAAAATTGATAAATTTGAAAATGCCTCTAAAAGCTTAGATAAACTAATATGGGGTCAAATTTCCGATAACAATAGAAAAGGTGTGGGATATAATTCAATTCCACCTCCACCTACAGGACTGTTTTCACCCCCAACTATTGATTTGTTTAGCTCTGGTCTTAAGGAGTTTCAACAGCCTGAATTTGAAGGCTATGGAGTTAATGTCAATAAAAGTGTTAGTGAAAATTCCTTAAATGAGAATAAGAGAAACACTGGTGCCCCAATAATTGAAGATTAGGTATTTGATTGTGATGAGGATGAGTGTGAAGAAATGATATATGATATTGTTAAACATAAATCTGAGCCTAAACCTGAGCAAGCTAAACAACCTAGGAAAATTAATCAAAACCCTAGGAATAGCAGAACAAACTGGAATGAAAAGAAAACTTTGAAATTAGGAGTTGGGTTTCAGTTTAAAAAGAAAGCCTGTTTTGTGTGTGGGAGTTTTAACCATCTAATTAAAGACTGTGATTTTCATGATATAAAGATGGTACAAAAACCAATGATAAACAATGTGCAAAAAGGAACTGGTCAAAGGGAGGTTAAACCAGTTTGGAATAATGCTTTGAGGACTAATCATCAAAATTTCTCTAATTCTAGGAGAAATTTTGCTCCAACAGCAGTTTTAACCAAGTCTGGCATTGTACCCACTAGTACTGCTAGGCAAAGGTCTTCAAAAGCAGCAGCACCACTCAGTGATGCTAGACCTATTAATACTACTGCACCCAAACTTTGTGTGAATGCTGCAAAAACTAAACTAAATGTTTTTCAAAAGGCACATTCACTTTTCAGGAGACCATTTAATCAACAAACAACACTAAATAACAGAAGTTTGAATAACAAAATTAATACTGCTAAAATAAATTCTGTTAATACTACTAAACGAAAAAGGGTGACAAGTGCTGTTGGGAAACAAGGGATTAATGCTGTTAAGTCCTCAGCATGCTGGGTTTGGAGACCAAAAAGAAATATAGTTGATCATATCTCCAAAAATAGTGGATTATACATTTGTAAGCCATTTGACTATGTTGATCCAACAGGCAGACTCAAGTCAGTAATGGCTTGGGTCCCTAAGAGAAACTAATTCTCTTTTGTTTAATATGCATGGTGATCCACAAGTTGCTTTAAAAGATACATGGATCTTTGACAGTGGATGCTCCACGCATATGACTGGAAACAATTCCTTTCTCACAGATTATCAAGATTATGATGGAGGATTTATTGCAATTGCAGGCAGTTCTAAAGGAGGTAAAATAACTGGTAAAGGTAAAATTAAAACTGGAAAATTAGACTTTGAAGATGTGTACTTTGTGAAAGAACTTAAGTTTAACCTGTTTAGTGTCTCACAAATGTGTGACAAGAAAAACGGTGTTCTTTTCACTGAAACTGAATGTCTTATTCTTTCTCCTGATTTTAAGCTACCTGATGAAAATCAAGTAATGCTTAAGATTCCTAGGAAAGATAATATGTACAGTTTTGACCTAAATAATGTTGTTCCTTCAAAAGGTTTAACTTGTTTATTTGCAAAGGCCACAAATGATGAGTCTAATATGTGGCATAGAAGGCTTGGTCACATAAACTTTAAAACTATAAATAAACTTGTAAAAGGAAATCTTGTTAGAGGTTTGCCTTCAAAGATTTTTGAAAATGACCACTCATGTATTTCTTGTTAGAAAGGAAAGCAACACAAAACCTCTTGTAAGTCCAAACTTATGACTTCTGTCAGCCAACCTTTAAAATTTTTGCATATGGACTCATTTGGTCCAACCTTTGTAAAGAGTATCATGGGTAAAGCATATTGTCTAGTGGTCACTGATGACTATAGCAAATTTAGTTGGGTTTTCTTCTTAGCTAAAAAGGATGAGACTAGTGGAATCCTTAAAAACTTTATAACAGGAATAGAAAACCAGTTGAATCAGAAAGTTAAAATCATCAGATGTGACAATGAGACTGAGTTTAAGAATTATGAAATGAATCAGTTATGTGGAATCAAAGGGATTAAGAGGGAATTCAGTAATACTAGAACTCCACAACAAAATAGAGTAGGTAAAAGAAAGAATAGGACTCTTATAGAGGCAGCTAGAACTATGTTGGCAGATTCACTATTACCTATACCATTTTGGGCTGAAGCAGTTAATATTGCTTGTTATGTACAGAACAGGGTATTAGTGACCAAACCTCATAATAAGACACCTTATGAACTCTTAATTGGTAGAACACCTATTATAAGTTTTATGATACCTTTTGGCTATCCAGTTACTATTCTTAACACCCTTGATCACCTAGGCAAGTTTAATGGAAAGGCTGATGAGGGCTTCCTAGTTGGTTACTCTATTAATAGCAAAGCCTTTAGAGTATTTAATAGCAGAACTAGGAAGGTAGATGAAAACCTGCATGTAAACTTTCTTGAAAATAAACCAAATGTTGCAGGAAGTGGACTGGAATAGCTGTTTGATATTGATATTCTAACAAATTCTATGAATTATCAACCAGTCAGTGCAGGAAATAGAACTAATGGTAATGCAGGTTTAGAGACAAATTCTGATGCAAGACAAGCTTTAAAAGAAAATGTGCCTGATCAGGAATACATCCTATTACCATTGCTGCATACAAGTTCCAATGCTCTTTCAAATTCTGAGAAGGATGAGTCCCCACCTAAAGATGATGCTGGAAAGATGAATGAAGTTAGGGATTCAGCAAAATATGGCAACATAAATGTCCCAGGGGAGGCAATTAACACTGACAAAACTAACTGACTTAAAACTGTCAGTTCACCATTTAATACTGTTAGTTCACCACTTAATACTGTCGGCTCAACAATTAATACTGTTAGTTCATCTTTTACTATTATGGATCCTGGAAGAGCAAAAGAACAAAGGAATGAGTATGAAAGTTTGTTTGATCCTCTCATACCTGATTTGGAGGATACTGCTGATCTTCAAGATACTGGTATTTTTAGAAGTGCATATGATGATGAATATGTGGGTGCAGAGGCTGACCTCAACAACATAGAAACAACCATGAGTGTCAGTCATATTCCCACAACCAGAATCCATAAGGATCATCCTAAAGCACAAATCATTGGAGAGGTAGATTCTGCTGTACAAATAAGAAGAATGCACAAGTAGAATGAAGCAGGATTAATAACTTTTATAAACAAGTAGAGAAGAACAAATCATAAAGATTTCCAAAATTGTTTGTTTGCTTGTTTTCTCTCCAAGATGGAACCTAAGAAGGTAAATCAGGCCTTGGATAATGAAAGTTGGGTAGAAGCTATGCAGGAAGAGCTTCTCCAGTTCAAACTACTTAATGTTTGGACACTGGTGGATTTACCTCATAGAAAGAAGGTCATTGGTACTAAATGGGTTTTTAGAAATAAGAGAGATCAAAAAGGTATTGTGGTTAGGAACAAAGCCAGGCTGATAGCACATGGTCATAGATAAGAAGAAGGTATAGATTATGATGAGGTGTTTGCTCCTGTTGCTAGGATTGAAGCAATCGGGTTATTTCTAGCCTTTGCATCATTTATGGGATTCACTGTATACCAGATGGATATAAAGAGTGCATTTTTATATGGCACTATTAAAGAGGAGGTTTATGTTAACCAACCTCCAAGTTTTGTGGATCTACAATTTCCAACTAAAGTTTACAAGGTGGAGAAAGCATTATATGGTCTTCATCAGGCTCCTAGAGCATGGTATGAGACTTTATCTACTTACTTGATGGAAAATAGATTCAGAAGAAGGTTAATTGATAAGACTTTGTTCATAAAGAAGATCAAGAATGACATTCTACTTGGTCAAGTGTATGTAGATGACATTATTTTTGGGTCTACCAAGGAGTCTTTGAGTACTGAGTTTGAGCAGCTTATCCATAAAAGATTTCAGATGAGCTCCATGAGGGAACTCACTTTCTTTTTAGGTCTGCAGGTTGAGCAGAGAAAAGATGGCATATTTCTCAGTCAGGATAAATATGTGTATGACATCTTAAAGAAGTTTGGCTTTTCTAATGTAAAGACAGCAAGTACTCCAATGGAGACACACAAGCCTTTATTGCAAGATATTGCTGGTACAGATGTGGATGTCCACTTATATAGGTCCGTGATTGGATCATTAGTGTACTTAACATCTTCCAGGCCATACATTATGTTTGCTGTGTGTGCTTGCTCTAGATTTTAGGTTCAACCAAAAGCTTCTCATATGCATGTAGTGAAGAGAATCTTTAGATATCTTAAAGGTCAACCCACTTTGGGCCTTTGGTATCCTAAGGATTCACCTATGGATTTGATAGCCTATTCTGATAGTGACTACGCTGGTGATAGTATTGATAGAAAATATATAACTGGAGGTTGTCAGTTCTTAGGCTGCAGGCTAATCTTATGGCAGTGCAAGAAACAAACAATTGTGGCTAATTTAACAACTGAAGCAGAATACATTGCTGCTTCCAACTGTTGTGGACAGGTTCTTTGGCTTCAAAATCAATTACTTGATTATGGTTACAACTTTATGAAGACACAGATTCATGTGGATAATGAAAGTGCAATCTGTGTGGTGAAAAATCCTATCTATCATTCAAAGACCAAGCAAATAGAAATCAGGCATCACTTCATTAGAGATTCCTACGAGAAAAAGTTGATTAAAATGGTCAAGATTCATATAGACTACAATGTTGCAGATCTTCTTACTGAAGCCTTTGATGCGACTAGGTTTTAGTTTTTGATTGCAAGCATTGGTATGCTTAATCCTTAAAGCATGAATTAAGGGAAGGATTAACAGTTTTTAACTTCTATTCATGGGTTATACATAAATATGGATCCCCATGAATTCTCACATGTCTATCTAGTCTTTTCTAGTGTGCTTGTGATGAATAGAGGCATGTTGTTGTATAATTATTGAAGACAAAGTTAAAACTGTTAGAGCAAATGTTAATACTGCTAAGTATAATTAGTACTGCTAGTTCTACTTAAAACTGCTAAAGTTAAAACTGTTAGTCAAAATTAATACTGCTAGTCAAAAAAATGCTTTAGATTATGTTTTTCTTGGTTTTGGACTAACATTTGCAGGATAAGCAAAATTGATTGTCTGTTATAAAGTGAAGTATTATTTGAAGGGAGGCTCATGATGTCTATTATGCACTCAAGTATGATTGGAAAAATTTGTAACATCAGACAAAAAGTGTCAAACACATAGGAAAATCAAAAGAGGTTAGGACACTAAGGTACCTCAGTCTGGTGGTCCCTCTGACAAAGGCTGGTGATGAGGTTGTCCATAAGAACTTGGGTGACAGAATAGAAAGGGCTGCCACTACTGCTTCTAGCTTTGAAGCAGAGCAGGACAGTGGTAACATAAACTAAGACCCAATCCATGGCAACACTTAATGAATTAAGTCCTTTGGGATTTGGTTCAGGTAGTGGTCCCAGGTGCCAAGTTACCATATTAGGGATGTAGATGCTCAAACTAGGTTTGAGGCTGCATTTAAAAGTACAAAGATCCACCTGTCTCAAGAGGTTACACACTTAGAAGTGGGGGGGACAGTATGCAACAAATGGAATGGATGGAATTTGTACAATAATTGTGTGACTTGGTGAGCAAAAAGAATAAAGAGAAATTGTGAGATCAAAAATAGAAAGAGAGTTATGTGAAAAACAGCCAGAGTGAATTGGTGAGCAAAAAGAACTGAGAGATAATGTGTGAGCATAAAAACAGAAAGAAAGAAAGTGAGATTGGTGATGGAAAAGCTCTTTAGAGGAATTTCAAGTTAGTACTGGTCTCTTCAAGTAAGTACTGCTGGGCATTACTTTGTATTGTTGGGTATTGCTTAGTACTGCTAACCATCTTTTAGTACTGCTGGGCTTAAAGTTAGTATTTCTAGGCTAATTTTAGTACTGCTAGAAGACCGTTAGTACTGTTTGACCCATAACTAAATTTCCTTCCCAATTTCTAGCTGATGCTAAATTTCCGCCAACTGCCATACTTATAGGCTATAGGGTTTGACTAATTGAAGATTTCTTGATCTTTCTATACACTTAAAAGATTTCTTCAAGATAAGTTCAAATCTTCTTCAGTCGGTGACACTTTAAACTCTTAAATACTCTCTTAAATATTAATTAACTCTCCCAAACATTCGTACTCTCTCTCATAAACACATCCCAGAACCTTAATCCACTTTCTATTCATCAAATGGCTACTTTAGAGTTTTGCGACAAGCATAACATGGTGGCATACTTAGAGAAACCAGAGGGCAGTGCAGAGTTTTGCGACAAGCATAACATGCTAGTCACATTTACTATGCCCTCACAGAGAATCCAACCATATATGCTTCATTTAACAAACAATTTTAGACAATAACTACTTCTAGAACAAATTGTAATGGAGAAGTAAAACTAAATGCTAGCATAGATGGACAAGCCAAGACCATCACTAAAGCATCTTTAAGAAGACATCTGAAGTTGGAGGACAATGGTGGAATTACTTCTTTACCCAACACAGAGATATTTGAGCAACTTGCTCTCATGGGGTATGCAACTGATTCTGATAAGCTTACATTTCAAAAAGGTAATTTTTCACCACAGTAGAGGTTTTTCATTCATACAATCCTCCACTGCTTGACCAATAAAAAGACTTCTTGGGAGCAATTTAGAAGCAACATAGCTACTGCCATTATCTGCCTAGCAACAAACAGAACTTTTAATTTTTCAAAATTCATCTTTGATGCAATGGTAAAGAATTTGGATAACCCTCATAAGTTTTTAATGTATCATAGATTTATCCAAATTTGTTTAAACAAGCAAAGGAGATCTCTTAAAACCCACATAAGAACCTATCCCACTATTGTACTTATACAGAAAGTTTTTAATAACATGAAACGAGTTACAAGGGGTTATTCTGGTGATAACATTCCTTTATTTTCTTCCATGATCACTGCTCCTGACACATCTACCTCAAGAATCACATCTTCACCATCCTTATCACCTCATCATACACCTGTTAGTGCCCCTTCAACTTCACCACCACCCATCACAGAAACTTTACCTACTACAGAGGAGCCTGCTCCAATTCCCTATAAATCACCTCTCTAAAGTGTTCACTCACTTAGATGTGATGAGGGTAGTGTGTTACTTAATGAATTGATGGTTTTGGTTACTTAGTTGACTAATAAAGTTAGAGGCTTGGAGAATGAATTAAAGAACACCAAGAAGGTTTATGGTACTGCTATTACCAAGCTAGCCAAAAGAGTGAAGAAGTTGGAAATGCAAGTCAAGACAGGCAAAGCTAGTAGAAGAGCAAAGATAGTTCTTTTAGAAGATGAAGCTGTAAAGGAGGATTATTCCAAACAGGAGAGGAGTTTCATTGAAGAATTAGACATGGATGCTGATATTTCTTTAGTTCCTCTACATGCAGAGATTTAGGAGAAGATAAGTGATGAAACTGAGGTGTTACTAGAAGAAGAAAAAGCTACTGAGATTGTACAAGATCAAGGAAGTAGTGAAAAAGGGGAACAAGAGGTTTCTACTGCTGACACTGCACTTAATACTGCCAATGTACCAATTAGTACTGCCAGTGAAACTCCTTAGGTTAGTACTTCTGCTGAAAGTTTGGTATATATTAGAAGGAGTGAAAAGAAGAAGAAAGATAAAGGCAAGGCAATCTTGATTGAAGATGAATCTGTTCAAAAGAAGTCCAAGAAGCTAGAGCAAGAAGAAAGGCTTGGTCATGAAGAAGCTGTTAGATTACAAGAACATATTAATGAGGAAGAAAGAAAAAGGATTACAAGAGATACTGAAATTGCCAAACAATTGCAAGAAGAATATGATAAAGCTGGAAAGAAAGAAGCTGTGACTGAAGTTGATACTGCTCATGTCTTTGATTGGAATGATCCTTCTATTATAAGGTATCATACTCTTCAAAATAAACCTAGATCTGTAGCTGAAGTAAGAAAGAATATGATGGTATATTTGAAGAATCAGGGAGGCTACAAGATGAAAGATTTCAAAGGAATGAGCTATGATGATATAAGACCAATATTTGAAAAGGTATGGGATCAAATTCATTCATTTGTGCCTATGGATTCTGAAGAAGAAGTTCCAAGACTAAAAAGATCAGGTCAAGATGTTGAAACAAAACTTGCTAAGAGACAAAGAACTAAAGAGGTTTCAGAATCAGTTCAAGAGCAAACAGATGAAGAACCAAAAACTGATGAATTGTCTCAGGAACAGTTGAATCAAATGGTAATAATAGTTCAAGATGAAGGAATGAATGTTGAAGCTCTTCAAACCAAATACCCAATAATTGGATGGGAAGTTTACTCTGAAGACACTATGCAATTTTGGAAAATCATCAGAGTAGGCAATCACACAGAGATATATCAGGTTTTTGAAGACATGCTTAAGAATTTTGACAGGGATGATCTGGACAAATTATGGAGCTTAGTTCAAGAAAGATACAACTCATCAGGACTTGCTGAAGATAAAGAGATAGAATTATGGGTTGAACTAAAGATGTTATTTGAACCAGATGCAGAAAATTTTTTAGAACTTCAGAAAGATATGCATGATCCTTTGAATTGGTGGTTATATGATACATGTGTTGTTCATCATGTATCTACAAAGAAAGGACAAGATATATTCATGCTGGTTGAAAAGGACTATCCACTCACAAAAGGAATTGCAACTTTGATGCTAGTTAACAAGTTAAGAGTAGATTAATATTCTGAGATGGCAAATGAGCTTTTGACAAAGATCTACAATATAGTAAACAGACCAAGGAACTAAAGTGTTTGGAAGCATCCTCAGCAGAGTACATCAGAAGAAACTTGAGATTTGATGGTAAATCACAAGTTTAGGGGAGGATTGTTAGGATTTAGAGCTTCTACACTTAGTACTGCTGATAGTTAGTTAGTACTGCCAGTACATTGTTAGTACTGCCAGTTATAGTTAGTACTGCTAGTTGTATATTTAGTACTGTCATATATAGTTAGTACTGCTTAAGTGATATGCATGAGTTATATTAGGAATAGATATGCATGATCACTTAATGCATTTTGTAAGCCCCTTAGGGTTTCCTTGGTGTATAAAAGGAACCCTTACAGTATAGTTAGATATACGCATCCAAGATAGAAAAGTTATAGTTATTAGGCAAAACATATAGTTGTTTTGTAAATCATTCAATACATTGAAAGTTTTGTGAAAGTTATTGTGTTAACTGTTACATTGTTTCTTCTAGTGTATAAAGATTAGTTTCCGTATAATCTTTATATATTACTCAGGGTTTCTATCATAGTTGTTTCAGATTTATCTAAGACAACTTAAGCTTTAACAAGCTAATCTAAGATCTGTAAAAAGGGGATCAACATTAGGGTTTATGTTTAGACCTCAATGAAGATGAAGAACACAAAATCAAACCCTAATATGTAACCCTAATTCGAAACCCTAATCAAGAAAACCCTAATTTCTTGAAAACCCTAGTTTCTCTTCTTCTTGTAAACCCTTGTATAATCAACACCCAAGCTTCCAAACCACCTTGATATACCTAGATATTATACTTAAGAACACTAGTGTACTTATAATCTTTGTAAAACAAAAGCTATGGAAACCTTAGAAGGGTTTTTTGAGCCATGGGTTATAAGAAGGAAAAAGAAAGGATTTGTGTAGAAGTTTACTTGCAAGAATGAGAAGTGTGTGTTAGAATGCTTAGGACTTTCCTTTTATAGAAGAGGTATTGTGGAAACAACCTTAAACATACCATGAGCTAGGAAGTGGTAAAGGGTACAAGTTATAAGAGTTGTAAGGTGTTCTCCTCCACCCTAGGAGGAGGGAACGGTTCAAAGAGAAAGAGAGGGTACCATGATGTGCCAATACATAGAAACTAGTTTTAAGGTTGTACTCTTGGTAGTTTGTAACTAAAGTGAAGTGACACTAGTGGGATTTAAAGATTTATTTGTTGTGTTAATACTTTAGAACCGGCCAAAGGGTTATAACAAGTGAAAAATGATTTAATTTTGGGTATTGGGTATAATAGTGGGTATTTGTTTGAGTATAGATAGGTATAAGTGCTTCCGTGTATGCCTAAATGTATTTTATTGCGAAACGTAGACGTTTTGCGTAACCAATAAAAATAAATTATGAAAAGTTATAAATTTTCCTCGTAATAATTATATAACACTTTCTTGACATAAATTTTTACTTTTTTGATGTCCGTTTACGTTGAATATTGATTTTTAGTTTACGCGATTTAACTAAACGATGAAAATTAAAAGCATACGCGTAAAACCCTAAATATAAACAATGAAAAGTATTGAGTCATAAAATGACGTGAAAAACATATTGTTACACCCCCATTAATTATTGGGTCCATTGTTGTTAGGCCAATTAACTGCCCGATAGTCTCTGTATAGATTTAAACATAAATTAGACTAAGTTAAAAAGACTCCCCTCATAATGAAAATGTTAGGATTTAACATATATTATCACATATAATTAAATGTATAGCAGTGGAAGAATGTCCCAAAGGGACCACGTATGATGCACATATGTTAACAATTAAAAAAACATTACTAACCTCTTGGTCTAGTGAATCGCGTAAACAACGAAGCTATTGTTAGTGCAAATATTACGATATTTAATCTATACGATCTCTTTATGTTTTGGTGATGACAAACATGTGTCTTGTAATACGTAATGTAAAGTACGCTAGTTACTCGTAATCACAAATTATCAATGCATACATACATCAACATCTCTCGACGTCTCAAGTCTGCATCAACACCGACGTTTGTTTGCACCCGACGTAAATCACATAAGGTATGTACAAACAAACATTAAACTTGTAGGATGATCAAAAAATAAGCTTTTGTCTTAAAACTTTACATTTTATAAATGTTGCAAATTTTTTTTCAAAAATCAATTAGACAAATTATTTTTGAATTATAAAGAAATATTTTATATGGTAATTATTTCAAAATTCAAATCTGGTCCTTTTTCCCCCAAAACAGGTTAGATCTTCACCAGATAATTATTTCACCACAAAAAGATAAAAACAGGAGCGTCTATCGGGGTGGCCCCCGTAAATATACATTGGTCCCCCAGTAGCCCCTAATATATCTGGGGGTCGTTACTTTCTGACAGACAGTTTTTAGCTCCTATAAATAATGGGTCACTTCCAACTATTTTTACAACCCTTTTGCACGAATTTCTTTTAGTTCTTTCTCTCACCAAATCTCACCAAATTTCATCAAATCTTACCAAATCTCTCTAAATCTTTGATCATTCAACTTGGTTAATCTTGTTTAAATGTGATCCAATCTTCTATCCTTTCCTCCTTTCCTCAAGTGCAAGAGAAGAACTTTCGACATCGTCAAGATACGTTATGTACATGACAACCATGCCTTGAGCAGGTTAGTCAAACCGTTAGTGTTGACTTATATGTCTATTGCAAAGTATGGTTTATGTGATTCTATGTGTTTTTATGTGTTTATGAGGTATTGGTAATTAATCTATTGAGTGTGATCATTT
>BQNB010095575.1:0-25834 GCA_026074375.1 Tanacetum coccineum
TTAACACAACTTGATCTGTGTGAGGGGAATTAAACACCAATGATTGGACACTCAATACTCAAATGATTAGTGTAAATTTTACACTTCTACCCTTTGGTCCCTTTAAATATCAACTCTCCTCCCCTTATTTTTTGAGGGAGTAGGTAGTTAGTTTTTTTTAGTTTAGCTTTGTAATTTTTAGCTTATTTTAATTTTGTATTAGCTGATTTCTATTTTTTTGCTTTTTGTACTCAGCTCTTGTCTCAAGCTTATTATTATAATGTAATAGATATATCGGGTTGCTTATTTTGTTGCTTATTGGTTCATTTATCTTTATTTTCGAGTAGCTTATTCTATAAGCTAATTTTTCAAGCTTATTTTCGTGGCTTATTATTTTCAAAAGCTTTTAAAAGCTTAGAAAGTGACTTCTAAAAGCGCACAAAGCTCTTTTGGTTCATTTTCATTAGCTTTTAAACATCTTTTTTGAAATAATAAGCTCAAATAAGTTTGATTTGGTTTATTAACGTGTTCAATTCGTTTTTGAATGATCAGAAGCTCTCATTTTCTGTTATGTTAAGTTTCTTAACAGCTTATTTGGTTTAGTGTAGGTTCAAAATGCTAGATCCAACTTTTGAGATCTTATTTGCTTATTAGTTTTACCATTTTAGAAATTTTATTGCTTATAGCTTATCCTAGGATATCATTGCTGATTTTCGTTTGCTTATTCAAATAGTTGAGAGCTTATTGCGTCTGCAAAAAGGCTTATTAAGATTTTCTAGTTATAGATCTAGTTTTAGCTTAAATTCGTTTAGCTTATTGTGTCGTATTTGAGCTTATCTAGTTAAAAATGCTTATCTCATATTTCTAAGTGCTCTTAGCTTAATCAGAGTGCTTATTGTGTAGTAATTAATAGTGAGTTGGCTCGTAAAAATTGATTAGAGATCGATTTAAGATTGTTTCATTTACGTGTTGACTTGTCAAATTTAGCTGATTGAATTTTTGCGGCTTATTCTGTATGCTTATTAAGCTCTGGCTTATTCGTTTTAACCTTCCTAGTGCTATTTGACCACCATTTGATTCATCACCAGTAAGTTGCGATTGGTTCGTTTTCATAGAAGAGGGCCTCGTTTGATTTATATTAGTCTAACTTGGGCCAGCATTGAATAATTTAAGCCTTTTCTTATTACCTTCATTTGAATACATTGGGCTACATTTTTTTAGGTATCGTAGAAATAGAATGTTGGAATTGCATTGAATTGAAAATTGTGTTAAATATATAACAGTTAACAGTTTTAATGGATTGTTGTTTGACTTTTTGGTACCGGTCAACTCACGAGGCGTGGAGCTTAAGGGTTTATTTAGCTAGACCGAATTTAATTATTTACTTTAGCTAAATAAATCGGGTGGTATTCGTTTAAATTGCGGGTCTCCAATTCGGTTCCATTTTCTAAACCTTTTTCAATACATAGCATAGTTTTATTATTTTATTATATGTTTGCCTATTTTTGCCATGCTTAGTGTAGATTTATTTTATGTTTGATAAATTGAATTTCATTATGAGTAGTGAGTAGATTTATTAGTGCTTGTTAAGTGATTAGTGATTTGGAATTTAGGTGCGGGTTTAAAAAGATTTAAAAAAAAATTATTAGTCATTAGAATTTTCTTTTCGATTTACATTTCGTCATTTATTTTTTAATGCAATTTAATTTCTTGTCATTTATTTTTAAGCATTTCATTTTACTTGTCATTTTAATTCGTTAAACCTAAGCCCGCACGTAATAAACATTTCACATCACTTAGCAAGCATATTAAGCATTTTCCCATTTTATAATTTTTAGTTTTTAGTAATCGTTTAATGCTTTACATGTTTAATTGTTTTATTTGCTTTGCTCATTAATATGCTTTTATTTTCTTTATCATTATGTCAAGTAGATTCTAGAAAACCAAATCAAAAACCTTTTACCCATTCAAAACGCTTGATCACGAACTTAGCCGATTTTCAAATTCACACTTCGTTGGGGAATAAACGACCCGGGAGGTTTTAAAGATATCACTTTGGTTAGAGGTGAATTTCTTAACCCGACGAAAATACTACTATACTATTATTGGCATATCCTTATATATTATATATATTTTACTATATATATATATATATATATATATATACGTATTTGGGTAGATCAACAAGCATATTTATGCACATTTTCATCATTTTAGGGCTTGTTTTGATATACAAATAATATGTGATTTCTCACATATCAAAATTCCCTAAACTAAGTGACTGCCGTGTCCTCACGCAATGTTATATGCTCTAAAAACAAATACCTCAAAACTTCTCCAAACTAAATCTTTGAAAAGTAGCAAAGACTTTTGTGGGGAAGGTTAAGAAATCACAAGCTTTAAAACACCTATTTTTTCCCATTTTTCAATTTTTTTTTCCATATTTATGATTTTTCTAATTTAAAACTTACAACATATTCATGTGTGACATAATGTAATGCTTTCATTATTCATTGATAACTTTTAGGATCACGGAACAAAAAGCACAAAAAGTGTCTAAATGGATAAATTCATCGTCCCCGACTTTCACTTCTCCAAGCGAAGCTTAAAAAAGATCATTGCAAAATACAAGTTATGATGCTAACACTACTCATAAAAGCTAATTGTGTACTTTTCCTCTTTTATTCCTAATTTCCTCTAAGGATTTTTTTATTATTATTATTGGTGACAAATAAATTATGCCCTTATTAATATAAAGTAAACCTGGTTTAGACCATTAATAGCTTGAAATCCTTTCCTAAAGAGACGATATGGTGAGAATAAGGTCCACATCAAGGTTCTAATTTCGCATGATTTAGGGGTTATCTTTTTTATTTCATCCGAAACAACTCAACTACGAGTCCAGAGACGGAGGCTTTATTTAGATAACCCCGGAGTCGAAATTTGGCTTTATTATTATTATTATTGCAACATTATTAAACATTGGTCCTTTAGAAGGCCGCAACATCGGTTGTGAGCCGGCAAGATGCAGCAAACATATTTCGACCTCGGTAATTTCCTCGACTTTTTAGAAGGCTGCAACATCGGTTGTGAGTCGGCAAGATGCAGCAAACTTTTATTAGTCTCAGATTATTATTACTATGTGCCTTATTTAGAAGACTACCACATCGGTTGTGAGCCGGCAAGATGGTAGTTATAATATTTATCAGCCACAGTTGTTTTTAGTATTTTTATTACTTCACCCTTTAAATGACTGTTCACTATCGGTATGCCGAGCCTGACCATGATCCAGACGGTCTTAATATGGCTTTGGGTTTATTTCATAAATTATTATTATTTAGCAAAATTTCAAGTTAGTAGTCTTTAACAACTGCTACATCGGTATGCGAGCCGACCATGGTCCAGGAGTCTATTTCCCCACAACACTGACAAAACCTCGATGTGTACCTTACTTTCACCAGAAGGAATCTCTACGAAGTGATTTAAACTAAGAATCGCAAAAACCTAAAGTAACTCTATTTATTCAACAATTATATAATGTTTATTAAGCTGATGGGAGCAAAAGCCACAATTAACACTTATGAGCCTTAAAGAAATCCAACTATCCTATGTTTAATTTTACTTTATATAGAGAAGATTTCTTTTTGAAAAATTCAAGTATAAGTTTGAACTAAGACTAAAATTTTTGCTATACACTACATAAAAATTGTTGATTTAAGTTTAATCTCCAAAAATGGCACGTATGATTAGTCCGATTAGGAGCTTATGGGAGAAAAAGTCACAAATTACATACATGAGCTCTTAAGATTTCCAAATAATCCTTGTTTAGCATCCAACTCATACTTAACTCTATCATTTTCCGCGAACACTTAGCCTAAAAGTTAAGGAACAAGCTAGAGCTCAACACGCTCGATCGAGTCAAAATTTATTCTTATTCTACCCAGTAGGAAAGTCAAAATTGTGACAAAACACTTATTTTATTTTTGAAAATTTTTAAATTTTTTTATTTATTTTTTTATTAATTTTTTTTAAATTTTGGCGGGAAAACGGGGTACGTGAGAACAACGGGCAAAGGTAGGTAAGCTCGTATCGAATATATACTACCCCATACTAAAATTAAATATTGTCCTCAATGTTTCCTAGCCTAAGACTTAAAAAACCCATACTAGTACTCAAAAAGTCGAATGCATAATCCAAGCATGGAGAAAGTATTACAAAAATCTCAAGCCGTTTATCAAGTATGCTAAAAGATAAATGTTAGTCGATAATAATCTTAGGATATCGGATTTCCCCAAACTAATGGCAAGCAAAGGCTAGGAAGCTCGAGTGGACCGGGACAAAACACCGAACACGAGAGTCTTCAGAAAATTTTGGGTCAATCCTACAAAAAATCACAAGTACAAACAACAAGAATCGGACGAGTACAAGCCTCCTCACATCATAATAGAAATAAGAAAGAAGATAGAAGGATAAGCATGAGGTGCCCCTACGAAGCGCTTTGTTTTTGGTAACCGAGTCACATAGCTTGACTCGATCCCCGAATTCATTCGTCCTTAGAGAAAGTGTGGAGATCCTGGACTACCTTGGGTGGTAAGTCCCCTCCGAAATAATGCTTCACACGATGACCATTCACCTTAAAGTTTGGACCATCGGGTTGAGATAACTCGATGGTTCCGTATGGAAAAACTTTGGTGATGGTGAAAGGTCCCGACCAACGAGTTTTAAGCTTTCCTGAGAATATCTTTAGTCGAGAGTTGAAGAGTAAAACTCGATCACCAACATTGAAAATGCGGTTTTTGATCTTTGAGTCGTGAAGCTTCTTCGTCCTCTCTTTATATATCAAAGAATTCTCGTAAGCTTGATCACGAAGCTCATTAAGCTCATTAAGTTGAAGCTTCCGGTGATCACCCGTGGTTTTAAGATCGAAATTAGCATGTTTTAAAGCCCAATATGCTTTATGCTCTAACTCGATAGGTAAATGGCAAGACTTCCCGTACACGATTTTGTAAGGCGTACAACCCCAATAATGCTTTATGCTCACCGATAGGTAAAATGCAAGACTTATCCGTATACAAACGACCACCAAGGCAGTACAACCAATTATGTTGTCTTAAAACAGTATAGAAATGCCCTTAAAAAGAGCACATACTAGTTTTCAGAACCAATATCGACTTAGGAACTGGGTGGTTATGGTGTCAGTTCTTCACCAACAACCGTCCTTTCCAGATACGTTTCACGCCACGTTACTAGACACCTCCACCTTGACCGCCGAATCGTTTGAGGGTGATAACGGTAAGCAAGAACAATGAATTGCCCACATACTTAGACATTAACTTAGGCAAATTGATCATTTATCAGATAAAAAATCGTGAGGATCCCACGTCCGATTATAATAGTGGGCTGCTAGGTGTTCCGAATCAGGCAAAAAGTGATTTCCAAACAAACTTACCCACTGCGCCTCTGAGCATCATTTTCGTCTAGTGTGAGCGCCTTGGGCTTCCTTCCACCCACTTCGAAGATAATCAATGGGCAACGACTGATGTATTTATTTCCACGTGGAAGACGGAAATGGTCCCATAAAATCGATACCCCATACATCGAATATTTCACAAACTTGAAAAGCTGTTTAGGCGATCTTCATCCTCGTTGTAAATATTTTGCTTGTCTTTTGACATTTGGGTATCAAAAGAACTTTGATTCTAGTAGGGCATCTCGTATAGGGTCCGGCCAAAAATCTCCCGGCCCCCCCTAAATACATTTCGAGCGGTGAGATTGGCACTATGATGGCCCCTGGTGGGTCCTTCATGACAAGCTTTGAGGATATCATTAGCTTCTTACCCATGTACACACCTTCGAATGATTTGATCCGCACAAATACAAAAAAGATAGGGATCGTCCCAGAAATAATGTTTAACACAGGTCATTTGACAAAACGCTCTTCTTTCTTGTTTGAGGTTTGTCAATTCCTTTTAGACATGATATCTTAAGATTCCCCTGCTATTTATATAATTACTGAAAAGTCCCAAACCATTGGGTAACATTACTCACTAGTTATTACACCAAGAGTCTAAAAGGAAAATTTTCATTATACTGTCTTTGTATTCTAACACTCTATCTTATGAGGTATTCTCAATCACACGATAAATGATCGCCAACGAGTTCTCAACTCCTTTTTATCACACGTGAGTGAGTTATCAAAATTCTTGTATAGGGGGTTTAGGAGAAACCCACCGGAGCAGGGACTGGTCTCTGGCATTTCTTCTTTATTCTGTAAGGATAATTTTAAAAGCCGAGTGACTCCATATTACACTAAGGCTTTTAGATATGAGCAATATATGGCCAAAAACATTTTCAAAGTCATACAACAACGTACAACATACATCTTTCTCCGTACATAGTGTAATGAATTTAATCGGTCATTGCTTACTAAGCATAATGTATAGCCTGAAAGTGTTTCATCCTTTCGTTTTCCTAAAAAAACCGCACCATATCGCAAAATCACAATTGCATCACACATAAGGGGTTTGAACAGGTAGTTCCAATCTGGGATAACTAAGATCGGAGCTTTCGGTAAAGCTTCAATTTAAAGCGTCTCAAAAAAGCCATTAATAGACAATCCTAGAAAACACAAACGATTGTTTCCTTACTCAAGAAGGTGAGTCATCGGTCGTAGCAATTTTGGAAAAATTTCATAGAGATAACGACGTCGAGTACGAAAACTCCGCATGACCTAGAAAACTCCTCTCAACACTCCTTTTCTACGGTGGTCGGTGGAGGGATAACGCTTAGTAACACACGCCTTTAGCCTGAATTCGAACCTCAATTCCCGACTATTGAAATTTTTATGACCTAACTCTCTAATTCCTTCTCTAACTACACATAAAGTTGGTACCTTCTCAATCTCCCCAATTAAGAAACTAATTCGTGGTTCTTCACACCTTTTTAGCAATCTTTTCTAAATTGAAGGGCGCGAATCAAAACTAACCCCAAAAACTCGAGAAATCACCAATGAAACACTATCCATAGTCTTTTCGATCATATCATGAACTTGGCCACATGACAAGGAAACCTTGGAAAAGTACCCACGGGAGCATTACAACGATAGACCCAATGCATGCTGACGGTACGTTGAAAGGTACCATACTGGCCATGTGGGAAAGAAGTTTTCTCTCTGTATCACTTTGTGGGGTCATCTATTGAGTATTTGAAAATACCTGTGCAAAAATCCATCAAGAAAACAATATAACTCATATTCCTTGCTAATCTTTCTAACATTTGATCATAAAATGGGTGCAATGGAAAATAAGATTTTCGAGTCGCTTTCATATGAATTCCTATACGGTCGATAAGCATAACTCTTCGCACAAGGCCCGGTAAATAAACAGTCAGAATTAATTCCATTCTTTTCTCATCTTAGCAACAACGGTTAATCCACCTTGCTTTTGAACACAAGCACTGGACTAAACCCATTGGGTTGTCGGAATCGGGTAAATCATTCCGGCATCAAGAAGATATTTATAAGGACCTCCAGTTTGTATTACTTCATGAATGTTTGGTTAGAACCCTCTTTGCTTTGAGCCGTGGGTTGTAATTCATCCTCCATCAAGAACTGTGATGTACAAAAAACGAGGGTTGATAACCCTTGATATCGGTGAATTTCCAAGCAATGGCCCGTCTTTATGTGATTTCAAGGCCTTAGATAAGAGAGCATCTTTTTCATCATCTTTTATAAAACCTTTTGCAATAAGTCATGTAACATTGTCGTTTTCTTCTAAGTAAGCATATTCCAAATGAAGATGGCGTAAAGATTTTTAACTCCTAATTCCCGAGGTCTCATGAAGGGTTTTGGCCTTGAGAGTAACTTTCTCTCCTTGCTTTAGTCCATCGGAGGGAGTTGAAAACTGACATTATTCAATAATTTTACAATTTCAAGCAAAATATCTCCCTCCGATCACAATCGGCATGGATCAATTTTCCCGGTGAAAATTCGAATCATCCTTGAGATAGATCTTCGATTCTTCTAAAATAATTCGAAAGTAAGAGAGGCTCATGACGCTTGAGGTGGGATTCTGCCACCCGATAATTTAATGTAGAAAACCCTAGCAATTTTGGAGCATACTCCTCACAAACCTTATCAATGATGTCAATTCGGTTTACCGACTTATCATTTGGAGAGGAGTATCTCGTAGATTGATCTAGATTAAAAGTGATGGCTTCATTATCAACCCGAAGGGTTATTTCTTCTCCATAAACATCAATTAAGGATCACGACCGGTGGTTTCCTTAAGATAGACTCCCAAGTTATTGAGAGGTACTCGAGGTATTGTAGCTTTAAAATCTACAACAACAAAGTCGGTATGGATAAAGTGGAAACTTTCCCAACTTTTGACCTAAACGTCTTCAGGCTAGTCTTTAAGGAGTGAGATTATGGATCGATCTGCAACTCAAGAGTTCATCTGAGTGGGAGTAAGTTCGGTTGAAGGATATCTCGTTTTCCAAATGGAAAGACGGCATCAAGATTTATGCTCGCAAAGAGGTGGGCCTAAGATCGGCCAAGCTGACATTACACCATTTTTCCCGGGAAATTGCATGGAATAAGAAACTTTCCAGATCACAAGCTTTCTTCGGAGCTTTTTGAGGAGCAATCGCCGAGCAAAATTCTCGTTCAACGGTATCTTTAGCTTAATGCAAAGCAACTTTTCCTATTCCATGAGCAAATTCCTAATCGTAAGAGCAAATCTTGGCATAAAAAACAAATAGTGCGATTCTGGCGAAGTCTAATGTCAGCGCGATGCACATCGTTGAAGACATTTGAAAGCGATCCTTCTCTCTTTTGGAGACTAGAAGCTTTTTCACGGGACTTTTGATCATTACGTCGTAAAGGATATGGAATATTCGATTTAGGTAAAGTCTTCGGAACATCGGGTTCCTGAATCAGAATAGGGTTAACCGGAGGTGGGATGTGAGCAGTACTTCCTTGGAAATTTGATTGCTCTTTATTCGTTGTCTCCTTGTTTTCTCGTTCCATTACCTTTTTAGGATTAGTAGGAATTAAGGGTCCCTCGTAAGCAACACCACTTCGAGTAGTGATTGCTTTCATCCCACACTTCGGGTTTGGAATGGTATTACTCAGAAAAGTACCCGAAATCGAGGCTTGGTTTTGAAAGAATCCACTTAACTTATTTTGCAAGTTAGTTTGAAAAACATTTTGTTGATTCATCAAGACGGCTTGTTGAGTCTTCATCGTGTTTTGAATTTCATTTTTAACTTCTCCTTTCAACGAGTTGATTTGATTTTGCATGTTTCTCATCATTTGATCATTATTCCTCTTGTAACTTGAAAACTCATTTGAAAATTCTTGTTGAACATGATTATTAGGAACTTGAAAAGGTTGGTTTTGAAATCCTTGATTTTGAAAATTTGGAACATGATTATTTAGCTTTAAAACCATATTACCATGAAAATTATTTTCCCGATTAAAATTATTTCCTTGACCTTGATTTTGATTATACCTATTTTGACTATTTTGCACCGGAGCAAAACCGGGTGGTGCCATGTGGTTACTAACACGGTTTGGAGGAGCTACTTGATTGTAAGTACCCGTTGCCGCATAAATACTAGATTGATTGTTTTCGGTATTAGGACAATTATAGTAAGCATGAGCACCACCACACGTAACACAAGATTCCTCAACCGCTTTAACCGTAGCAGGAGTGACAACTTTCTTAGAAACAATCTCAACTAAAGTCAAATTTTGGTCCGCAAGCTTATCAATTCTTTCATTCGTCTTACTAAAACTTTTTCTAGAATTCGTATTCATCCTAGCAACATTCAATTTATTTTGTAAATAACGAACTTTTGATTTGTTCTCAATTATGTTCAATGCCTCTCTAGTAGTCTTACTCAAAATATTTCCACCCGCCGCGGCATTTAAGGAGTCTTGATCATTCTCGTTTAAACCATTATAGAAAGTATCAACTTGAGTTAATTCTGTAAATCCGTGGTGGGGACAAGCTCTAAGCATTTCCTTAAATCGTTCCCATGTTTCACTAAATGTCTCCTCGAATTTTTGGGTAAAACGAGAGATTTTATTTTTTAAGTGAGTGGTCTTCGAGGGAGGAAAACATTAATTCACGAATTTGGTTACGAGATCCTCCCAAGTCAAGATCGAATTAGGAGGTTCTTTATCGTACCAAACTCTAGCGGCCCCCTCGAGGGAATATGAAAATATCATAAGTTTAATCACATCATTCGGCACATCCCTAAACTTTAAAGTCGAGGTAATCCTTTTGAAACTATTAATATGAGCATGGGGATTTTCCCTCTCATATCCGTGAAACGGGTTAGCTTGAACTAGTTGTAACAAATTTGTCTTAATCTCAAAATGATCCGCATTAATTTCTGGTAAAACGATAGCTTCTCCATACCCTTCCGTGGGTGCACGGAGTAGCTCTTCCATTGTACGTTCCGCCATTGGTGCAACTTCAACGATAGTACGAAGCTCGGGTTCGACTACGTTTGGAGCACGTCCTCTATTTCGACGTCTCGGAATGGTTACGTTCGAATTATTTGGAAAATTAGAATTTCTAGTGCGCATGCACTAAACAAAATGAAATGATAAAAGAAATGAGAAAAGGAAATATTTTTGTTTACCGAATAATCAACAAACTTAGGGTAACTCTCTTAAGTAAAATAAATTTTACAAAAGAGGTGCGCCTTTTTCGTAAGTGACACAAACGGTAATTTTTTTGAATCTTTGGTTCGGGAACTTATTGATGGATAATACTTCAATTGAAAGTATTATTTGTTGGTGTTCTTTTACCAACTTTGTAAAATTTTTATTTTTTTATATTCACGAATTCACAAGAAAAATCAAAAAATCCGGAAGAGCAAATATTTTTGTATTTTTGTATTTATTTAACTTTTACTTATACTAAAAAGAAAAGAAAAATATTTTTTACTTTTTATATATTTTTAATTTTTTTGTATTTTTGATTTTCTCAAAAGCGTAACTTTCGAAGACGAAAGGTTCTCCAAATCACGATCGACAAACTGCAAACGAAGGAATCTTAATCACAAATCCCCGGCAGCGGCGCCAAAAATTGATTGTTATCAATTATAATATACGTATAATATCAAAGTATAAGAAAATTCCAAAACTACCCTTGAGGACAAAGGTAGTAGGAAAAATCTTACAAAAATACTACACGTTTAACCGGTAAGTGATTACCGGGTCGTTTTCCCAAAGACTTATGAAATTGAGACCTCGTTTGTTATTTGGACAATGACTTGAATTGGTTCGAAGATGATTTGTTTTCTAAAATCCTAATAGTGAGCAAATAAAGGGATAATTAAATTTAACTACGAAAAAACGATAACGGGAAATAAAATAAAATACGGCAAATAAGCTAGAACACTGAAATTAAAACCCTAAATACTTTTCTAAACTTTTTCTAATCCTAAATGACTATTTAAAAATAAAATGCTAAGGAAATTCTAAACCGAGAGTGGTTAAAGCTTAAAAATGAAGAAAACGAGAACGGGGATCGAATCCCGTTCTTTAAAAATTGAACTTTCAAAATATTAACCCTACGGAAGAAAATTTATTTTTTATAAATCCTAAATGACAAAAGAAAATTTTCAGAAAAAGAAAATTATTTTTTTTGATTATTTTTCTAATTTTTATGACTTTTTAAAGTTTTTAATGAAAATAAATGATTAAAAGTACTAAACTTACTTAAAAAATTCTATAAAAATTTCTAAAAGTAGCTAAGGATGCAAAGATTGCAGGAAAAATAAGGGCTAGAAAATAAGCTAAACGAATAAGCCTAAATAAGCCTAAACAGCACTCGGAGTGCTTATAGGAAAAAAATAATTCAAAAAGGGCTTAAAAGGATTAAAGATGCACCCTTGGACGTAAAAGTCCCAAGGGGCAGTGGTGAGTGTGTCTGGTTTTGTGTTGCTATAAAGGGTTGATGCTAGGTTGAGGTCGGGGGTTCGAGTCTTGCTCACCCCCGACTTCCTTAGTTCCCTCTAGATTAACTAAGCTACTAACAGCTAAATCCTAATCTTATAAGCAAGTTCAGTAAGAAATAAGCACAAGGAACAATGCATAAACAGAAAAGCAATAACAAGCACTTGGTTCAAAACTGCATACCAAAATAGACAAACAGCAACTTTTGAGCTTATTTCTAAACATGTAAATAGAACCTTATGGAAAAATGAATTGTACTAGCCTATACTTTGACCTATAGGCTACTAGAAACAACTTTTAAAAACTATTTTGAAAATCTAATGACCAAATAAAAAGCTAATTGAAAACTGCTTTTAGACTAAGTAGGAGCCGAGTTTACTTTTGGTTTTGAAAAGACAAATTACTGATTTTAAACTTAAAAGCCGATAAGAAATAAGCTTTTTTAATGCAAACTAAGCTCAATCAGATGTAAAGTAACCTACAAACTACTAGTGCATAAAATTTGAGAAGCTAATTCTACCTTTTACCAACTTAATTTTTGATTTGAAAAAGAGCATTTGGCTGTTTCTTTTGCTGATGTAGTTTGACACTATGAAAAATGACCAAGGCTTAAAACCAAAAGTGCAGGTTAAAGACTTGAATTCTACACATATAAAATACCACAATGAAGGCGAAATGACAAGCAAAACTAGCTAGAACAATTTTAAGCTAAAAATTCCTAATGAACTGATCTAAAGCTTACAGATTCAAACTAATATCTTATAAACTTTAAAAACTATATTTAACCTAACAACAACCTTGAATCCTTTACTTATAAACTTTAAAATGTTCACTTCAATCTAAATGACTAATTAGCCTTTGGAAGGACTAACTGTGTTAGTCCCTAAGGACTAACGGTGTAATAACAGGTGTATGGGGTAATGGTTTGGGTTGTTAAAGGTTTTTGGGCCGTATGGGCCTTTTTAGTTTATTATGGATTTTGAGCTTTTGTGATATAAAAGCTTACTGGGCTGACTTGGCCTATTAACTTGGGTTGGGTTGGCCCGCTAAGATGCATACGCCTCCGGCTTCGGTTTTCCACGCTCTTTCCAATCCCGTGCTTGGTTTTGTCTGATTTTTGACTTGTTTTTGTCTTTTTGTGAATATCCGTTACCTGTATAGTAAATAAAACAAAACAAGCATATATTTGGCATTTTAAGTCCGTTTTTGGTCATTTAAGCTTGTTTTATTAAGATAAAGGTATGTGTATTTAAGCACATACCATAAGATAAACTTTGTTAAGTCTACTGAGCAAGTAAAATCTCCTAGGAAGACATCAGTTGATAAAAATAGGCAAAACACACCTAGTCCTAGAGGGAACAAGAGGAACTAGAACCAAAAGATGTCTCAACGATTAGGAAGTGATTTTGAGATGATCAATAAAACTCATGTGTGTGGTAGTTTTGATCATTTAAAGAATGAGTGCAATAAATGGTATAATAATCAAAGGTTTAAAAAACTAGTTTGGACCAATGTTCAAAGGGTGAACAAATAAAATTTTTCTAAATTAACTCACTCTAGTCCAAAAAGGAACATAGTTCCAAGAACAGTCTTAACTAGGTCTGGCCCAATTTCACTTAATATTGCTAGTACAGTTCAACCAAGAACAGTAGTGAATAATTCAAGACCTATGAAAAATGTTATTAATAATGCATGTTCAACTGCTAGAAGACCTTTTAACAAAATAACAGCAACTAACAACAGTAATTTCACTAAAAAGTTAATATTGTTAAGGGAACAAGGGTTAATACTGCTAAGCCAAAAGCAATACTTAGTGCTATTAAGAGAAACAAGAGAAATGCTGTTAAGGCCTCAGCATGCTAGGTTTGAAGACCAAAGCACAAAGTTTTAGACCATGTCTCCTGAAACAATGGTGCATCAATATCTTTTAAAATATTTGACTATATTGATGCACAAGGAAGATCCAAGTCAGTAATGGCTTAGGTCCCCAAAAGAAACTAATTTTCTTACCATTGTGTGCAGGGTAATCCACAAAAATATTTAAAGAATAAAAGTGTAATTGACAGTGGATGCTCTAGGCACATGACAGGAAACAGATCCTATCTTACTGATTATGAAGAAATTGATAGAGGATTTGTTGCCTTTGGAGGTAACTTCAAAGGAGGGAAAATTACTAGGAAAGGTAAAATAAGAACTGATAAATTAGATTTTGAAGATGTGTATTTTGTAAAGGAACTAAAGTTAAACCTCTTCAGTGTCTCACAAATGTATGACAAGAAGAATAGTGTTCTTTTTACTGATACTGAATGTGTTGTTCTGTCTCCAGACTTTAAGTTGACTGATGAAAGATATGTTTTACTTAAAGTTCCTAGAAAGGATAACATGTACAGTGTTGATTTAAAGAATGTTGTTCCTCAAGGAGGTCTCACTTGTCTCTTTGCAAAAGTCACACCGGATGAATCTAATCCTTGGCATAGGAGGCTTGGACATGTAAATTTTAAAACAATGAATAAACTGGTAAGGGGAAACCTTGTAAGAGGTTTACCTTCAAAACTTTTTTAAATTAATCAAACCTGTGTTGCTTGTCAGAAGGGAAAGCAACACAGAGCTTCTTGTAAGACCAAAACAGTCAGTTCAATCAGCCAACCATTACAAATGTTGCACATGGATTTGTTTAGTCCAACATTTGTAAAGAGTTTAATGAAAAAGATGTATTGCCTAGTTGTCACATATGACTTTAGTAGGTTTAGTTGTGTTTTCTTTTTAGCCACTAAGGATAAAACTAGTAAAATCCTTAAAACATTCATAACAGGCATAGAAAATCTAATAGACCTTAGGGTAAAAGTAATAAGATGTGACAATGGGACTGAACTCAACAATAGGGTTATGAATCAGTTTTGTGAAATGAAGGGTATTAAAAGGGAATTTAGTGTTTCTAGGACTCCACAACAAAATGGAGTAACAGAAAGGAAAAAAAGGAAACTAATAGAGGCTGCTAGGACTATGCTAGCTGATTCAAAATTGCCAACAACTTTTTGGGCTGAAGTAGTTAATACTGCTTGTTATGTCCAAAATAGGGTGTTAGTTATCAAGCCTCACAGCAAGACCCCTTATGAACTTTTTCTAGGTAGAAAACATGCTTTAAGATTCATGAGACCATTTGGGTGTCATGTTACCATAGATCACCTAGGTAAATTTGATGGAAAGGCTGATAAAGGGTTCTTTGTAGGATACTCTACTAATAGTAAAGCATTCAGAGTATTCAACAGTAGAACTAGGATAGTAGAAGAGAACCTTTATATTCAATTTAGTGAGACTACACCTAATATTGCAGGAAGTGGACCTAATTAACTTTTTGATATAGATGCACTAACAAAATCTATGAACTATAAGCCAATTGTTACAGGGAATCAGTCTAATGGTAATGCATGTACAAAAGCATGTGATGATGCAGGTAGAGCTAGAGTGGAGACAGTACCTGGCAAATATTACATACTACTACCATTATGGACTCAAGATCTACCATTCTCTTCTAGTTCAAAGGATTCTCTTGATGTTGGATTCAAACCATTAGGGGAAGCGATAAAGAAGGATGCTGAAGATCCAGGGAATGAAAGTGAAGATCCAGGGAAAGATAGTGAGGTTCCAAGTATAGAGGAGTCAAGAGAGGATCAAAGAGTTAATCAAGAGAAAGATATAAATGTCAACAACACTTACAATTTTAATATTGTTAGTCCAACTATAAATGCTGCTAGCATAGAGGATAATGCTGTTGATGAGAATATAGTCTATGGATGTGATGATGATCCAAATATGTTTGAATTGGAAGATATTGTCTATTCAAATGATGATGAAGAGGTTGGTGCAGAGGCTGACATGACTAATTTGGATACACATATTCCTGTTAGTCCTATTCTAACTACCAGAATTCACAAGGATCATCCATTTAAACAAATCATTAGAGATATACATTCAGCACCTCAAACCAGAAAGATGACAAAGAGTTTGACAAAACATGTTATGTTTAGTTTAGTTCAGCAGAGGCCCAATCATAAAGACTTTTATTACTGCTTGTTTACTTGCTTTTTTATCACAAGAAGAACCTAAAAAGGTAGTTCAAGCACTGAAGGATCCAAGCTGGATAGAAGCTATGCAGAAAGAGCTTCTACAATTCAAATTACAAGAAGTTTGGACTTTGGTAGAATTACCAAATTGAAAAAGAGCCATAGGAATAAGATGGGTCTTCAGGAACAAGAAGGATGAGAGAGGTATTGTGATTAAGAATAAAGCAAGATTGGTTGCTCAAGGGTACACACAAGAAGAAGGGATTGACTATGATGAAGTCTTTGCACATGTTGCTAGAATTGAAGCAATTAGGTTATTCTTAGCCTATGCCTCATATAAAGACTTTGTGGTGTACCAGATGGATGTTAAGAGTGATTTTCTTTATGGAAAAATTGAAGAGAAATTCTATGTTTGTCAACCATCAGGATTTGAAGATCCAAACTTCCCTGACAGAGTATACAAAGTAGAAAAGGCACTTTATGGTTTGCATCAAGCTCCTAGAGCTTGGTATGAAACCTTGTTGTTGGGATTAAAAGTCTTCTTAATGTTGTTGAAGTTACTGCTGCTAGTTATGATTGTTACTACTGTTGGTTATGTTTCTACTGCCGGTGAAGTTCATAGAAAATATTCTAAGTCATTACTACTGCTAGTTATAAAGTTACTACTGCTAGTATTAGTTACTATTGTTAGAGAATATTACTAGTACTAGTTATAAGTTAGTACTGTTATTATATATGTTAGTACTGCTTATGTGATAAGTATGAGATATTTTTGTAAAAGATACGTATAAGTTATTTAGTTAGAAGATCATGATAACTTAAGAATATATTAAACCTGTTAGGATTCCTTGGTGTATAAAAGGAGGTCATAGGGTATAAAATTAGATATCTCATCTCATACATATCATCTAGAAATCGTTTTGTTATAGCTTCAAGGTTTTGTATAACCCTAACACTATTAAGAGTGTTTGTTTTATATTGAAGCTGAAAGTTTGGTATTATCTTGTTCATTACTGTTTTATTGATTATTCTTCTTTGTATCATAGACTAGATTCTACATAGTCTTTGATATATTCAATCAAAGTTTCTACCATAGTTGTTTTGGATTTATCCAAAGTAACTAAGCCTTTACAAGCTAAGTAAGATCTATTCAAGTGGGATCAACAAGTGGTATCAGAGCTTGTTGAGAAACTTTGAATAAGAAGAAATAATCTATATATACCAGATCTATTTGTTTCAATAAAAGATGGAGTCAGTATCTAAATAAGTGGTTGCTACTGCAAAACTTCCAGTGCTTAATCTAAATGAATTTGAACTATGGAAGATGAGGATCGAACAGTACTTCTTAATGACTGATTATGCTTTTTGGGAAGTAATCTTAAATGGTAACTCACCTCTACCAACAAGAACTATTGATGGTGTTGAGACAGTAGTACCTCCTACTACTTCAGAGCAAAAGCTAGCAAGGAAGAATGAGTTAAAGGCAAGAGGTACTCTGTTGATGGCTCTTCCTAATGAACATCAACTAAAGTTCAACACCTACAAAAGTGCCAAGTCACTGATGGAAGCCATTGAGAAGGGGTAAGTTTCTAACTAGTTCCTTAGATGCTAACGATTGAATGAGATGCATATTAGCGTGACCTAATCTCCTATGCCACAATGTGGAATATTCATCAAACGTTGCAAGACAAATTTTGTCTTTTGGCTTATTTCCTAATTTCATCACATATAAGACTTTCTTCCTAATACCTCTACCTATGACTTTACAGTCCTTAGTGATTTCACTATCATGTTCAGAAAAAGTTACTCTACACTTATTATCACATATTTTTCCTACACTTAGCAGGTTGAATACTAAGTTATCAACATGTTCTACATTATCTATACTGAGAGAGTCATTAGAAATCGTACCTTTGCCAATAATGTAACCACGGAGATTGCTACCAAAAATAACATTACCTCCATTGTATGCCTTGTACGTGGAGAAGAGCTTTCGGTTACCCGTCATATGTTTAGAGCATCCGCTATCTTTAATCTATTCGTCGGGTTCCAAATCGACTCCAAGGCATAACTATTTGTACAAGACAGTAACTCAAGCATTTGGTCCCTAATATCTCATGGGTCCAAAGTTGTTAGTGCTAAACATCCCTTGCATTTGATGCAATTAGTTAGGATGTGGAAATTGAAGACACATTTCCCATGGCATATAACTTTGACGAGGAAAGTTGTTCTAGGTTACGGGAGAGCCATGAGGTTGGTTTTGTCGACCAACATTTCTTTTTGGTTGCGGTGTTTTGGCACGAGGATAATTAGTATTAACTCTTCTAGGTGGTGGAGTTTTTAACCTAAAACTTGGTTTTGAAAATCCAACTCCAGGTTTTGACAATGGTTTGTAAAATTGTTTAACTACATTGTTACTAGCAACGGGAACTTTGACTTTGTTTACAATTATGTGTTTTGGTCTAGGACCCAAAATAGATTTTTGAAAAGACACACTTTTCTCAGATCTAGGCGTAACTGGTGGCGGTCCCATAATTATTTTGGGGGCCGCCTGAGCACTTTGGGGGCCGCCCATAATTATGGGACCTCCATCAGAGGACGCCTTTTTTTGAGCTTTCACAAATTTTATTTCCATAGTTCCACTAGATGATGCTTCAAATGAATTAAACCCTAAACCTAATTTATCACCGGAGGGTTTTTAATTACTTAACATTTCATTTAAGCAATGTGAGCTCTTTTCAAACTTGGTTAGTTTAAGAGCTTATTCTT
This sequence comes from Tanacetum coccineum, assembly GCA_026074375.1. Lineage (NCBI taxonomy): Eukaryota > Viridiplantae > Streptophyta > Magnoliopsida > Asterales > Asteraceae > Tanacetum > Tanacetum coccineum. The sequence goes on from BQNB010095575.1 coordinate 18,787, forward strand.
TAAGTTTTTCGTTCTCAATTTTGAGAGATTGGCAAATTGTGCATTCGAGATCAACTCCTTTGTTTTTCTCGAGTGTGGACAATTTATCTTTTAATTCTCTAATTTCCTTTTCTAAGCTATTTCTAGTGGCTTTTAATCTTTTGTTTTTAGTAATTATCTTTAAACTCATTTTGCATAGTTTATCATATTCATTATCTAAAGCTAAATCATCTATTGATGAGTTTTCATCACTAAAGTAAGAGGATTCAGAACATACCTCATTTGGTGCTTGAGCTACTAGACATGTCTCGTCTAGGATCTTTTCATCATCTTCTTCATCGCTATCACTTCAAGAACCTCTAACAAATGCTCTTTGGTTCTTGTCTCTTGGTGGCTTTGGACATTCTCCAATAAGATGATTTGGATCTCCGCATCTAAAGCACTTCCTTTCACTGTTTCCTTTTTTGTCGTCTCGGCTTCTTTGAAAGGTCTTTTTATCGTTCCTAGGTTGTCTAACAAATCTACCACTTCTTTTCAAGAATTTCTTGAAGTCTCTTACCGCCATGACGTATTCTTTATCTTTACTTCTAGAAGACGAACACTCTTCATCACTAGATTCCTTTTTGTCCTTTAAAGCTAGAGATCTCCTTTCTCCTTTTGCTTTGACTATTTCGAAAGCTTTCTTGATGATCATCTCATGGACTTTGAGATTTCTAATGAGCTCATCAATAGATAGTGATGTCAAGTCTTTCGATTCCTCAATCGTTGTAACCTTTGCTCTCCATTTAGGATGTAGAGCCCTAAGAAACTTCCTTACGTAGTTCTTACTAGAATAACCTTCATCAAGAGCTTTAAGACTAGTAATAATAGTATTAAATCTAGTGATAAGTGTAGAATACACATATCCGTTTATACCTAAAATAACCCAAATAAACCCAACACAGACCAAAAATGGCAAAAATATGCTTGTATTTGTGTTTTGTGTGTGCAGGTATGGATAAGTCACAAATTACAAGAAAACAGTTAAAAATCAAGCAAGCACGGACACGAGAATCAGAAGAGTTCAAAAAGAAGCCAAAGGATCAAAGCCAAAGCCAGAAAAGCCAAGCCTCAGTCAAAATCAACCAATAAAAATCAAAGTCAGTCAAAGATGGTCAATAAAAGTCAACAAAACCCAAAACCCTAGCCCATGTCCTTTTATAACGAACACAAGGGCTAGAAGTGCAAAATCCTCAAACTATAACCGATTTTAACTATCAAAATAAGGGCGCCAAAAGTTACTATTCACCCATCGTCTCACTTTCATCCTCAGTTAAAAAAACAAGGGGCAAATAGAAATTAAAGGGTGCTTAGGTAATTTCAAGTGATCGTTTACAAGATGGCAGGGAGAGTTTAGTCAAATCAATGCTCTAAGTACCCCTCTATCAAGCTTATGCCACGTAGCAATGGAGAAAGCACAATGGAATGTGGGTTTTTGTGCTAAAACACTTACAAAAGAAGCACAAACGTCACATCAATGGAATGACACGCTGGCAATCTTCAGGTGTCCACAGTTTGATCAAACGGCTCAATAATTGATGCTTGGATGATTGAAGAAATGATTGGTTGAGATTGAAAGATTGGAGGGTAGGGCAAGAGATCCTAGAAGCTTCTTACAGGACCTATAAATAGGCCTCACTTCTCACACACACGATATCTAGTTTTTTTTGTAATTTTTAGTCTAGCTTAAATTTTGTATTTTTCTTAAATGTAATTTTCCTTAAAATGTTTTGTAATCTCCTTTTCAAGTAATGTAATCAGTAATACTCTTTGTTATGAAAAATTTAGTTTAAATCATTCATAAGCTCTCTTTTCTTTTTACTCAAAAGCTCTCTTAATAAGCTCTTTCAGTCTATAAGCTGAAATAGAGCTTATTTTAATTCAGAATTAATCTTACTTAAACCTTAAATCAGTTTAACTTACATTTATAATGGATTCTATTGGATATGAGCTTTTTGGAAGGGGATCTTAAATTGGAAGAGATCCCAAGGACTTTACCCCTATTATCTAATAAGCTAGGGAGCTTGGAGTGCCTTTATTAGTCCCTCTTATGTTTAGCTAAGTGGGAGTTTGTAAGTTTCTCTTTCATTTTCCTTTAATTTCTAGCTTTAAATAAGACTAATCATTGCTTTATATATTTAGATCCTGCTTATTTGCTTATTCTCTTTGCTTATTAGTGCTTATTTGAGTTTTATCTAGCTAAATCATCTTAGTTGTTTATCTGTTTTCAATTTTCTTAGTTTAAATCATAGATTTTCATATTATTGTCTTAAAAACCTCTAAAAAACCAAAAATATAGTAAAGTAGCTTAAGTCTTAGATTATTGCTTATTTAGTTGTTAAATCATGCTTATTAAAGTAGTTTTAATCTGTTAATTGTCTGGTAAATGAGAGCACTTGAGTGATGATAGTAGTGGAGTGTGATGTGTGTGAGTGAACTGTCTTAGTCGATAAATGTGGAGTTTGGTTTGGCTGTTCAGCCATCTGTAGAAGTCAAATGCAGTTTGTGATTTCTTTTTGGATAGTTTGATTGTCATAATTGTCAAGGTTTTGAGTAGATTTGAGGTTTTAGTTTAAGCTATTAATGATTTTATGGCTTAATAAGCTCGCCTGTGCACCAGGGGATTTTTCCCTTTGATTTTACTTGTGAAATTTTTGATCACGCTAGCCGTGTGTGAGGCTTGATCTTGCTTGAAACTTTGTTTATACACTCAATATTTGAGAGCTCCGCAGCGCTCGCGCGCACCTCGGCTTCTCGCACACTACTCGCTTTCATAGAGCCCTCTTGGTTTACATTTGTGCAAAAGGGCACCCCAACGTAATAACAATAAAGTTAGTTAGATGTCGGATGATTCTAGATTACTCACTACCAGTACTAACTAACAAGTTAGTACTGTGTGTCACAAGTTAGTAATGCTACCTTCGGTTTTATTTTTTAGTATGAGTTGAAGAGTTGGAATTTAGGTTTTAAAATTCAAGATAGAAGTAATCTAGATTTCGCGAGCTTATATGGTTTAGGTTTTAACTTTTAGTTTACTAGCGTTAGTTTTTCTTAGTTTATCAGCCGTTTTAAAAATAAGATACTTTATACTAGCAGTTACTAGATCAATAGGAAACCTACACTCTTGGTTTACAGCTGTGCAAAGAGCACCAGTACTAACGCAAAGTTAGTACTGCTAAACTTTACACTACCAGTACTAACTTCCAAGTTAGTACTGCCTTCACAAGTTAGTACTGCTACCTTTGGTTTAATTTTTAGCTGAGTAAAAGTAGGATTTAGGTTTTCAAATTCAAGTTAGAAGTAATCTAGATATAGCTTAATATGGTTTAGGTTTTAATTTTTAATTTACTGCTTATTTACTTAGCTTATTCAGCTGTTAAAAGAAGGAAATTTGCACTACCAGTACTAACAAGAAGTTAGTACTGCTATATAGTTTGATATTAAGTAGTTTAACAAGTCCTAAAAGTTTTAAGCTCATTTAGATTTTGTGATATTTTGCTTATTCTCTGAGTTTGCTTAGTTCATGCTAAATTTTAGTTGTTTAAAAGTACTTCTAGCTTAGATTTCCTTGCATTCATAGTATAAGCACATCATAAGCTTCTTAGAACACTTTTCCTTTTTCACATTAAGTTTAATTTGAGTTTTTTATAGCAGTTTTGGTAAAACATAGCCCAAACCCCTAGTTTCTGTAACAGCTTATTGAGAAGCTCTTTTAGAGCTTATCTTTGAGTTTCAGACCATAGTGCTTTTGTTAAAGTTGTTCTCCCTAGCTTCCTTTACAACTTTGCTCTTTTAAGTTTTTAGTGATAAGCACTTTTAGAATTTGAGCTTATAATTGGACTTAGTTTATTGTCGGGGTAAGTCCTCAGGGACCATTCCTGTAATTTTTCTGTTTTAGTTGTTTTCCAGTTAATCCTTGCCCGTTAAATGTTTTAGCCCGTTAGTCCTTAAGTCTTTTACACAGTTAGTCCCTAAGTTAGTTTTTAATTAGTTTATTAAGTTTTAATTAATAGTTAGGGTTAGGTTTTAATTAGTTTAATTAAACTTTAAGCAAAAAGTAAAAATTAGGGCTTTTATTTTTATAAAATTTCTGCACACTTTCTTTATTTAGTGTAATTTTTCTAAAATTTTTAGGATTTAATTTTTATTAATTTTTTTTTAGTTTTTAAGTAGTTTAAATTTTAGAAAAAAAATCATATCTTTTATTTTAAAAAGCCAAATATAGTTTTTCTTTTGCCTAAAATTTTCTTTTATCCTATCTTAGGTTTAGAATTTTAGTTTACATTTTTAGGGATTAACCGGTTTAATATACGTATTATATATTATATTATATATTTTTGAGAGTGAATTTTATCAAGGGTAACTTGGTAATTTTCTTAATTACTCTTAAAGTTATATTAGTATATATATTTTGGGTATATAAAACTACGAATCAGTTTTTGGCGCCGTTGCCGGGGACTAGTGTTTACGATTCCTACGTTTTGTGTTTGTTGATTTGGTTTGAAGATCCTTTCGATTTAGAAAGTTTCATTTCGTTTATAATCCAAAATCCTAAAAATATCAAAAATACAAAAGAGTAAAAAATATTTTCCTTTTTCTTTAGTATAATGCTAAAAGATAAAAAAAATAGAAAAATCAAAAATATAAAAAATCTTCCTTTTAATTAAAGAAATAAAAATCACCAATTGGTAAAAATTACCAAAATATAACATTCTCAACGGAGGTGTTATCATTTCAATTTCCGGTGAACTTGTTGGTTCCCAAATCGTAATCAAAGATTTAACACTTGCCTTTTGTGTCTCTACCAAGTACGGCTCACCTTGAAAAGCAATTTTCAAGAGCTACCGTGAAGTAGTTGATTATTTGGTTTAAGTCTCTTTCGTGTAACCGTTAAAAAATTATAAAAAAAAAAATATTAGTGTAAAGTTTTGCTTTTTAATTGTTAGTTTTTCTTTTTATGCGCACTCGTTCGCAATCTCGAAGACGTCGACAAAATCTTCCGGTTGAACCAATTGTTGAACAAAACGTTGTTCCAATGGCCGACAATCGAACAATGGCCCAAATGTTACAAGCACCTATCGAAGGTTATGAAGATGCTATAGTTATTCCACCAATCAATGCTAACAATTTCGAGCTTAAGCAACCTTTAATCAATCTTGTGCAAAGTAATAAGTTTACGGGTAGACAAGATCCTCACAATCACCTTCGATTTTTTAACAAGGTCACTTCAACGTTTAGACATCCAGAAGTTCCGAACACTTCGGTTAAGCTTTTGCTTTTCCCTTTTTCTCTAGACGGTGAAGCCCGAGATTGGTTAGACAAGGAACCTCCTAGATCAATTCTCACATGGGACGACCTTGTTTCAAAATTCATAAACCAATTCTTCCCACCATCGAAAACAACTTACCTCCGAAACAAAATCACCAATTTTTTCCAAGAACCAAACGAAACCTTTAATGAAGCATGGGAACGTTTTAAAGGACTCCTTCGTCAATGTCCTCACCATGGCTTTTCGGAACTCCACCAACTCGATACTTTTTACAATTCTTTGAATTCAAACGATCAAGATGCCTTAGATTCTGCAGCAGGTGGCAATTTCTTAGACAAAATGCCTCAAGAAGGTTTAGGCAAATTATTGAAAGCAAGTCAAAATTTCGTTACTACCAGAAAGTCGTGCTAATGATTCAAGCGTAGTATGGGGATGCTTCCCCTCTTTCTAATTCTTCACTTCTAATAATTCTTTCGCGATAAGCAACAAAAGCCACTTCTCACGAGGATAAGATGACTATCAAGAATAAACAAATGGTTGAATGAAATGAAAGCTTTAGTCGTTACTACTCCCGCACCAGTCAAAGCGGTTGAGGAAGTATGTGTCACTTGTGGATCAAATCACCATTTTAATCATTGTCCGTTAACTCGAGGTGGAAACGATTTTCCCATTTTTCAAGACAATATCCAACAATTTCAACAAACCGCAGCCGTTGGCAATTTTCTCCAAAGAAACCAACCTTCCAATTTGGCAAGTCAAATGAGACCACCGGGTTTCAATCAACCGAATGTTCAAAGCAACCAAGGAAACCAAAACCGATACCAAGGAACCAATTCTAACTTCAACCAAAACCGTGGAGGAAACTTTAATCAAAACCGTCAAAACAACCAAAATCAAGTTTATCAAGCTCCACCATACCAAACACCAACCAATCAACCACCAATCAATCAAGTTTTACCTTACCAACCTCCAACAAATAGTGTTTTGAAAACGGATTTTGAAAGCTACGTCAAAGCAAATGATGCGATATTAAAGAATGTGCAAAATCAAAATCAAGGTTTGCAAAATCAAATGGCAAATGTTACAAGTTTGTTAACAAGCCTTTGCACCAAGATTAATGATTTCGGCAATACCAACCAACCTTCAAGTTCAAGTTCTTTACCAAGCAATACCATTCCAAACCCAAGAAATTAGGGGTGGCAATTTTTGACCCGACACGAAACCCGACCTGAAACCGACACGAAAATTAACAGGTTTGGGTTGAGTCGAATAGATTTTGGGTCAGGTTTGGGTCGACACATCTGACCCGTTTATTAAATGGGTCAGGTTCGGGTTATGTGTAAACAGGTTAGGGTTGATATAGCTGACCCGATTATTTAAATGGGTCAGGTTTGGGTTGGGGTTTTCTGACCCGCCAACCTGCCAACCCGAACCCACCAACCCGAACCCGACCCAAATTGCCACCCCTACAAGAAATGAAGCTAAGGCAATTACCACTCGTAGTGGTATTTCATACGATGGACCTCCGATTCCACCGCCGGAGGTGGAAAAGGAAAGTGAGGTGACAAAGGATACGGAGCTACCGAGCACCGAAGACATCCAACCTCAATTGCTCCAAGAACAAACCAAAGATAAAGAACCAATCGAAGAGCCTTCTTTCGTTGCTAACAAAGCCAAAGCTAATTTACCTTACCCCTCAAGACTTGCAAAAGAGAAAATTCGTGAAAAGGATGATATCCTAGCTTCAAAGTTTATGGAAAT
>BQNB010095576.1:0-22935 GCA_026074375.1 Tanacetum coccineum
AAAGTTCAAAATAACGATTCGTTAAGCTAGGAAGCAAAACGGGTTAAATTAGGGTTTCAAAACGTAAACACGCGGTTTTTAAAATCAAATTCCTTCAATAATCAATAAAGTGGTTATATTAACATTAATTAAGCATGTTAGGATGGATTATAACAACCTTTAACCATTATAACATTTAGTTTTAAGAAAAACATAAAATTAGGGTTTCGGGTGTACGGTTTTGGATCAAAATGGAAAATAAGCATGAATTGAGTTATGAAACTTTAACAAGAGCTTATGTATGATCATATGAACATCATAAGGGTGTAGTAGCAGGTATGAAGTTGATAGAACCTGGGTTTGAGCTTATAGATTGGAAACGGGTCAAAATCAGGACTTTTAGCTTCGTACGCCTAGAATAACGACTCCCGGGCTTCTTTTCTTGGTTTCTTTTGCTTCACTTCGGTTCTTGGGACTTCTTAAGATCTCTTAGAATACATATTGAGCAAGGGATTGCTGCTATGATGGGTTATATAGGAGGAAGTGGGGGATGCTTTGAAATGAAGTGTTATGCTTCCTATTTATAGGCGAATGAACCCTTAAGGGCCAAGGTTTCTTTGAAATCTGATCTAGGACACATGGAACATCTAGAAGGTGATTAGGAGAAGCTATATAGTGAGGTGTATGGACTAGAAGCTAACAAGAACATGGTGGAAACACCATGTGCATGCCGCGGCTATACTAGAAGAAAAAGGAACCATGTGATCAATTTTTAAACTATAAATGAAGTAGATATTTGTGTGAGGTGTTTTTAAGCAGCTTAGGGATGAAGGAGCTTAGTCATTGAGGTGCTTGTTTGCAATTTAGAACTTTAAAATGGGGTAAAATGAAAGAAACTAGGTTTTGGGTTCATTAGGGCTTATTTAGGGTTTTCAAGCTTGTAGTTCGTGTATATTTGAAGGATAATGATAGATATTTGTTCACAAGACTTGTATTAAGGATTAACAACAAGAATTGATAGGTTGTTCAGGTTTAAAATGGGTAAAAATGAGTAAACGGGTTGAAAGTTCCAATTAGGGCACAATTAGGGTTTCTTGGATTCAATTTGCATATAGTTAAAGTAAAATGATGAAATGATAATGGAATATGATTGAGAATGTTTTAAACTAAGTTAACCCTTCATAGAATTAGGGTTTAGAGGTATATGATAACGGTTTAAAGCCCGTTTTGATATAACGTTGCGAATGGTACATTATAGGAATAATGTACTTTGTAATAAGGATATTAAGATATTGACTTGACATGTTATGATGTTTGCTTGACATATATGAAGACAGGATTGCCATAAATATGTTGTGTGAGCTTGTCTACTTTAGTTATGCAATTTACCTTGCATAATGAGATATTGACAATGCAAGTAATGTAATAAAGCGAAAAATTTCCCCGTATAATTGTGATAATAGTAAAATAGGTTTTGCATTTGATGAAAATTCTTGGGTTGTTATAGTCTCCACCCCTTACAGAAATCTCGTCCCGAGATTTAGTTGAAAGTTGTAGTGAATAGATGTAGGTACTGGGCATGAATTTATGTTAGGCTAATCAAGGTTACAAGTCCACATGTGTGATGCATTTATAATTATGTTGCGCACCATAATTATAATTACCTCCTTTTACACGTCTACTTATTTTCAAGACTTGACATATATAAAGACAGGATTGCCATAGATAGGTTGTGTGAGCTCGTCTACTTTAGTTATGTAAGTTACATGACATACTGAGATATTGACAATGCAAGTAATGTAATAAAGAGAAAAATTTCCCCGTATAATTGTGATCATAGTAAAATAGGTTTTGCATTTGATGAAAATTCTTGGGTTGTTATAGTTTTAAATTTCAAATGTTGGCTATTAATTCCAACCTTAAGTCTACATGTTAGACAACTCTCACAAATATTTTTCTCTTTAGATTTTCTCATTTTTCATATTCTTTAATCATTATACTTGTTTCATAATCCATTACAAGTGCTTAACTTATTCCACTCTTTAGTGAAGAACACTAACTAAGACATGAAGCTTCAAGTGTTATTAGTTTAGTTGTGTCATCACGATTGTGATAATTATTCATCTTGTATATCTTGTGTTGTGTTTATCATATGTGTATGATAGGTTAGTATTCAGGCCATAAAATACATAATATGTTAGATTGGTTCTATCTCGAAGTAGAACTCGGTATTTAGCTTAGTACCAGAAAAAGTTTAAGCGACGTGTACGGTTTTCTCCGCCTAAAGGAAGCTTGTTGACATACTGGAGAAAACTCTCAAGTTGGGTACTTGAGGAGTGGAGTAGGGCGAAGAGGAGCTTCGTAGCCGAACCACTATAAATCATTGTGACATCGGTTTGATCTTTCTTATCTTTACTTGTTTATACTTTATATTTACTTATTTGTTTATTACATCGTTATCATATACACTTGTGTATATCTCTTGAATTCACATAAGTCGACAATCTAAGTTTTATGTTAAAACGCTAAAAACTATTCAACCCCCTTCTAGTTTCCACAATTGGTATCAGAAGCCAATGTTACCTAAGATCTTTAACGTATATTGTACATTAAAGCTTGAATCGATCTATGGATTCGGATAAATATCTAGAAGGGAAATATATGCAAAGACTAGTTACATATTTGAAATGTGATGTTATTATATATTGGAAAATAAATTGAAACTTATGTGAAAGCAAAAGATTTAGATCTTTGGCATATTATCTTGAATGGTGATTTTTCACCGGTTGCTAGAAACACAGGAAACCCAAGTTTAAAGAAGTAGTTTTCTTTTGAACAACAAGACTGGATGAGATCTTAAAAGAAAACATGGCTAAAAATAATAAAGATAAAATGTTCTTTACTAAATTGTATCCTAAAAGAATATGAAAGAATTTTTATGTGTAAAATGGCTAAAGATATTTGGAAATCGTTGTTAATCATACATCAAGATAATAGCAAAGTAAAGGATAATAAAAATGATCTTATTGTTCAACAATATGAATAATTTACTATCCTTGAAGAAGAATCTATTGATAGCGGTTTTGCTAGATTTAACACTATTATTGCTAGTCTTAAGGCTCTTAATGAAGGTTTCTCTAGAAAGAACTATGTTAGGAATTTTCTTAGGGCTCTACATCCTAAATGGAGAGCAAAGGTCACGGTGATTGAAGAATCGAAAGATTTTTCATCACTAGCTCTAGACGAGCTTATCGGCAATCTAAAAGTACATGAAGTAGTCATGAAAAAAGATTCCAAAATTTATAAAGGCAAAAAGGAAAGAATTAAGTCCATCGCCATAAAAGCTAAGAAAGAGTCTAGTGATGATGAAACTTCGACATCCAGAAGCGATGATGAAGATTATGCTATGGTTGTAAGGAACTTTAAAAAGTTCTTTAGAAGAAAGGGTAAATTTGTTAGGCAACCAAGAGAAGAAAAGAAGTCATTCCAACAAAGGGATGAGAAGAAAGGAAAGAGTGACCGGAAATGTTTTAGATGCGGTGATCCAAATCATCTCATTTGCGATTGTCCAAAACCATCTCGCAACAAAGATCAAAAGGCCTTTATTGAAGGTAATTGGAGTGATAGCGAAAATGACGCCGAAGACAAAACTAACGATGAAACTTGTCTCATGGCTCAATCGTCAAATAAGGTAACTCTTAACTCTTCTTATTATAGTGATAACGCGTCTTCTCTTGATAATGATAGTATGCAAATAGAATACGATATCTTATGTGGAATTAGCTTATAAATCATTAACAAGAATAAAATTTTGAAAACTAAAAGAGATCTTTTAGAAAAAGAAATTTTAGAATTGAACTAGAAAATTAAGAAACTTAAGAGAAGTAAAGAAATTGAGATTGTGTGTAGTCGTGTGAAGAACTTAAATTGGAAAACGTCAAACTTAAGGAAACTCGAGTTAAATTTGTTAAATTGGATAAAAGCGCTAATTTACTAAGAGAAATGTTAAACAATCAAAAGTCACCTAGTTGCAAAATAGGTCTAGGATTTGATAGCGGTAAAGCGTCAACAAGCGGAACTAAAACCATGAGTTTCGTTGGATCGTTCGCTGAAAAAGCGACAGACGGATCCACCATAAAGGTACACGGATCCACCTTACCTGGATCCGTGAGTCGCACCTATGGCGAAAAAGGGACAAAACACGTTTTTAGTCCACCTATGTCTTCTAGATCGGATTTTGTTGTTACTAGGAAGAAACTAATACATAATATCATTGATGAGTCAAAGAAACCGTCTTTAAAACCATCACTTAAAAGCGGCATATGTTATGTAAAAATCGAGTCTAGATCAAAAACACCTCCACCTAGAAGAAACATCTCTTCTCAACGATGATACAACACACCTCAATCTAGGAGAAACTCTAAACAACCAATTTATCCAAACTTCTACCCTGTGAATTGGAACAACCAACAAAATCAAGGCTTTGTACATATGGGAAATTGTATCCCTTTTCAATATCCTAATCAATTGCAACAAATGCAAGGGATGTACAACACTAATATTTTCGGATCCATGAGATATTAGGGACCAAACGCTTGAATTTGTCTTTGTTAAAATAGGTATGCTTGAGAACATGCTTGGAACCGGATGAATTGATCAAAGATAATGGTTGCTCCAAACATATGACCGGTAACAAGAGTTTATTCTCTACCTGCAAAGCATACGACGAAGGTAATGTTGTTTTTAGAAGTAACTTAAAAGGAAAGATCATAGGCAAAGGTACGATCTCTAATAACTCTCTTACTATATCTAATGTAGAATACGTAGATAACTTAGCATTTAACTAACTTAGTGTTGGTCAAATTTGTGACAATAAGTGTCAAGTCTTATTCACGAAAGAAGGTAGTGAAATAATTAAAGATGGTAAAATCATAGGAAATGGGATTAGGAAAAATGGTTTATACGTAATGAAATTTGGAAATAAGTCTCAAGACAAATTATGTCTCGCCACGGTAGTGGATAATTCTACCTTATGGCATAGAAGACTTGGTCACTCAAATATGTGTTTAATTCAATCGTTGTCATCTAAAAAATTAGTTAGAAACTTACCTAAGCTAAAATATGATAAACATTTTTGTGATGCTTGCAAAATTAGGAAGCAAGCACATGCAAGTCATAAAGCTAAAAATATGATTTCCACTAAAAGATGTTTAGAGTTATTACATATAGATTTATTTGGTATGTCTGCTATTGAAAGTTATGAAGGTAACTTGTACACCTTATGTAATAGTAGATGATTAATTTGGATACACTTGGACTAATTTCTAAAAACAAAAAAACAAGCATGATAAATTTAAAATAATTAAGTAGAAAATTCAAACCAACTAGGAAGTTTTTTAATTTCCCCCATAGTAAGCAATTAAGACAGACAGGTTGGAAATTGATAATGAAGTTACAATTCGGAAGCTTATAGTGATGCAAAGTCGATACTAATAACTGTCTCTGGCTCACGTACTCCACAATCAAATGGGGTAGTAGAAAGAAAGAATCGGACTTTATAAGGAATGTCTAGGACCATGTTAAACGAAAAATCCATTCTACAAAAGTTTTGGTGTAATGCCGTTGATACGTCAACTTACATTTTAAATAGAATTTTAGTTCGACCAATACTAGGAAAAATCCCTTGTGAAATATTTAGAGGTACGAAACCCTCTTTAGAATATTTCAAAGTGTTCAGAAGCAAGTGCTTCATTTTAAATACTAAAGACTATCTAACCAAGTTTGACCCGAAGTCATACGAAGGTGTCTTTCTAGGATATTCTCAAAATAGTAAAGCCTATATAGTATTAAATAAACATACAATGAAAGTCGAAGAATCACTTAACGTGACATTCGATGAAATTCCTCCTCCTACCAAATTATCACCATTGGTTGATGATGATGTTGGTGAAGAAGAAGCTATAAAAAATATTACTAAAGTAGTAAATAACAGTAATGAAGAAGATGCGTCGATAGAAGTTCACGAAGTCATTAACATCAAGGAGTCCAAGAATCACCTACTAGAACAAGTCATAGGAAATCTTAATCAAAGAATATTAAGATCACAAGCCCAAAATCATAGTAATTTTTTTTTATTTTTTTTTTTTTCTTTGTTTTATTTCCACCATAGAACCACAAAATGTTAAGAGGCATTAGGAGCTAGAGTTGGGGTTATAGCTAGCAAGAGAATTAAATCAATTTATAGCACAATATAGTGTGGGATCTAGTTCCAACTACACAAGATCATACCTTATAATGGAACAAAACGGGTCAATAAAAATAAGTTAGATGAAAACTGTATGTTTCTAGAAATAGGCTAGACTATAGCACAAGGATAATAATCAACAAGAATGTATATATTATGATGAAACTTAAGCTCCGGTATCTTAGGGTTAGAGCCTATTAGCAATCTTAATCTTGCTATTGCGTGTTGGATCGGTGTAAAACTATTAGGGAACTACCCCACTTCGATGTATGGTATCCCGAAAGAACCGGAATAGAAACTATAGTTTACACCGACTCCAACCACGCAAGCGACTACGTTGATCAAAAAAGCACTAGTGTTTTTTTTATTTGTACGTTCACGGGTCGTTTATTTAACATCTTGTTCTTTAAAGAAACAACACGCCCTTTGCGTATCTCCACGAGCCAAAGCCGAATACGTATCCGCACGGAGAAGGCTGTCACAAGTAGTATAATTGAAACAAAAGACACACGCCTCGACGATGTTCTGATTAGGTGCGACAATAAAGGCGCATTCGACTTAAGTAGAAACCCCGTACAATACTCTAGAACTAAACACATAGAAATCCGTCACCACTTTCTTCGCGACAACGTCCAAAAGGGCAACATTTCTATCGAGAAAGTTGCATCCGAAGATAACATAGCCGATATATTAACTAAGCCTTTAAAACGTGAAGTATTTAATTATTTAAGATTAGGACTAGGAATGATGGAACTCATCATGGATAGTGATCCTCCATCCTCCCAAAAATAATTGTAAGCGGAAATCTAATGAAGTAATTAATCATTATTCAAAAGATATTAATTCTCATTACACGTTCTAATTACAAACTTCCAATCATGAACATAATCGAGATTAGAATTTTATTATATCAAGAAAATATCAATTAAATGACCATAGATATTTTTGAAATCTACGTGTACTACCATTGGTGGTCAATACACGAAATTACGAAATCGATTGAAAAAGACGAAAAGAACAATCATCAAATTACAACTTACACTTTTGTTGACGATGTTTTGTTAAGTCTATAAAGTTCCTCAATATTGTGTTATTAGCAATGGTCAAAAATATGCTAAAAGTTAACACACTCCTAGTAGGATCGACTTCGTTGAAATTCCATCAGGAAATTCATGACAAGTTACACGGTTTACTCAAACCTTGGACGTCGACTCCGTAAATTGAATCACATGCTCCTAATAACATGTATAACACACTCCAATTGCTAAAAACATAACACCATGTCCCAATTTGGCTAAAAACTATAAAATAGTTAGTAATCTGTAATTGTTCAAAGCAGATTAATAGAAGTTGTTATTTAGTTATACATTGTTTTTCTTAGTACTTGTGTTAAGATTCCGCATTAACACATAGTATTCATAATCAGTGTTTCTATATAGTCAGTTGTATTTATACATCTTGGCTATCAACAGGCTGCAGAGATCTATTCGTTTAGGAACTCACATGAACAGTTTGCTTACGCCTTAGGCACATTTATTTTTTTAATTTCACGTTGGCCTAACAATTGAATATGAATAAAAGTGATTCATGGTTATGATTACATTGGTGATTCTCTCTATTGTAAATTTTCCTCATCATTAATGTTCTGCTGAAACACTAAAAATTCAAATCATGTTAGTGAAATTTTTTTACCAAATAACAAACCTGAATACCTAATAAATTGAAATACATAAATAAGAAACACAGAAAAAAACATTTAAGAGGCGTTTGGTTCGTGGGTTTGAAATTCTAAGATTTGATATTTTGAGAGATTTCAATTTCAAAGAATTTCAAAATTTGAAATTTAAAATCTTGTCACATATTTGGTTGCTAGAAATAAGTAGAAATAGAAATTTTGTCTCCCGTTTAGCAAAAAAAGATGCTATTAACTTTTGAATGAGAATGGTGGCAAAAAATAAAACTTTATTCAAAACTAAAAAGAAAAGTCAACCAAGAAATCCCATTAGTTAGAACAATAGATCTACCGAGAGACTCATGCGAAAATGAACAAGATTTTTATGGAAGAAATAATAAAGTTTAACTATAAATGAAGTCAAATTCTATTTCGTACATTTGAAATGGCCAAGTAAAAATAAAAATCGAAATTCTTCTCTCTTTTAAGGAATTTGAAATTCCCATACTATAACAACCCAAAATTTTCATCAATGAAATATCTACTTATTATATGATCACCTTTTTACGGGAAATTTTTCGGTTTATTACATTCTATTATGTAACATTATTTACATAGCAAACTAAACGAGTTCACACAACCTATCTACGCCATCTATATCTATGTTTATATCATGTAAACCTCCTAATATGTCAAGTCAATATCTTAATATTATTTTTACCAAGTACAATATTCATTTAAACGTACTTTTCAAAGCATTATCTCAAAACAAGCATTAAACGTTAATGTTTACATCAAAACCCTAATTATATGTAATGTATACCTATAAAATGAATGTACAAGCCTTTAAAGCATGTATACAAGTATCAATGAACAACATTTGAATATATTTTCCCTCCTAAATCAAGTTACAACTTTCTAAAGCCCAATGTACAAGTCAATTGTGCATGAAATACAAACGAGGTCGTTTTACCTCCTAAATCATGTTTATATCTTACCACCACTTTAACACAAGGTATAAACACCCAATGCACAACTTCTAAACCCTAATCCTAAAACCCTAATTCATCTAACCCTAAACCAAAATCATAAAACCATAGCAAACCCGTTACACCCTTAAACTAATTCATAGTTTTCAAGAAATCTGATCGGTTGATAAAACATAGGATCTGAGAAAAATCAATAGGTTCTGGATATTAAGTGAAAATACTAAGTTGTAGCCCTATGTCTTGTGATCATTTTGCCGGTGGACTCAACCCGATTCGATATCGGATGAATTAGTTATAGCCGAAATGGCAAAGGTGCGCAGATTCTGCACACCTGTAGTAAACGGCTATTATCTCTAAATTTTTGTATAGTAACCCCTAAATATGTAAAACTAAAAGTTGTAGAGGACTCAAATATCTAACCATGCTCACTGGTTTGAGCTTCATCGGAGTTACGGTTTGTAAATGGCAACCATTTTACCGAGACTGATGTTGGCTGTCCAAAAACAGCCATGTATAAATCAAACCAAACACCCCTAAAACGTCTAGAACCACCATGATATCATCACACCCTCACCCTAGCACCTCCATGACATCTCCATAGCAGCTTACAAGTACCTCAAACACATTCCATGGCCACCAAGAAGCTACATCATCACCTTGTTGTTCCATTTCTAGCCAAACCACACAAACACCCTCCAAAACCTTCCACCTCTCTTAGCTAGTATCCTAGACCTCCATAGCTCACAACACTCATCCTATAGCATCCCTTAGTCACCACTCTCCAGCTCTTAACCTTAGCCATGAAGAAAACTTTGGCACAAAGGCTTCTTTTACCCTATAAATAGCCGAACCAACACCCCATTTCAAATCATCCCCCACATCTCATCTCTTACCCACAAATGGAATTCTAACACTTCCATAGCAGCAATAGAAGATCAAGAGAAGTCCCTAAGCTCAGAATAGAAGCCAAGAAGCAAGAAAAACGAAGTCCCAAAGTGTTTTCTAGGCGTACGAAGTGAAAACGACCCATTTTGACCCTTTTCGAACCTATAAGCTCAAATCAGGTTCCATAAGCTCACATTCTGTTTCCATACCCTTAGAATGTTCATATAATCATATATAATCTATTGTTAAAAGCTTTGAACTCAAAAACCTATGTGTTTTCCCTTTTTGATCCAAACCGAACCTATGAAACCCTAATTTCATGTTTTTGTTTAATCTATAAGCTAAACTTGTAAAATGTTGTTATAATCTAACCTAATAAGCTTATGTAACAATATTATAAGTATTTCATTATGTCTTAAAAGCTTAAAGCTTAAAACACACGCGTTTTCATTTTAAAACCCTAATTTGACCCGTTTTGATTTCTACATTAACAAATCGTTATTTTAAACTTTCGTTACGTTAAACCTTCATATTTTAGCTTATATTAATAAGCTATAACCTGTAAATTACTTTTCATATTGAAAAATATCATTATTATGGATTTTGGACTAAAAACGATACATTTTTCATGCAAAAGGGTATATATCATAACTTTCTGAAACTTATAACTAAAGGGACTGAAAATGTCATTTTATCAAAGTTATAACTATAGGGGTCTATTATGTCACTTTCCAAAATACAAGGTTTACTTTGTACATCTTTTAAACTAGAAGGACCAAACTTGTAAAAGTGAAAACTCCAAGGGTATATTTTGCCATTTTTCATTCTTAAGGGTCTAAAATGTAACATTTTGAAAAAGTGTAGAAATGTGTTCAAAACCTTATAAGACATAACTTTAATTAACGCTTGACGTGCTTATCATTTCCAGTTGTTGAGCAAAACGCTTAAAACTGATTATGTTATAACTATTATAAAATTCATCATCAATGTGCTTTTTAAAAATCCTGTCCTGAATCTATATCGTACCACAATACTAGGGAGATTCATATTAAGTGGTTTTATCTTGGTATTACGTTCTGACTGAGTTGTTGGGTTTACGATTTAAAGTGCCCTAGCTCCTCAAACGTTTACCGAATGACTTCTAAATTATGATGACCCGAATAGTGATACAATATTTCTATAATATTTCAATCAAAATGATATTACATTATGACATAAAACATATACAATCAAACTAAGACTTGACATATTACCCCAGGTTGTGTGTGACGAAGCCGTTACTTTAATTTCAAATACTTTAGGCATCAATCAGATTTCCTAGTACTGTTAAGGTGAGATTCATAGCCTCACTTTTAAACCTTTTGAATATTTCTTAAACCCGTGAGGGGGATACATGCTATAAACTATATTTTTAAACTATACTCTATTCTGATACGTGAGATTATAATTCTACTTTTACTTATTTTCTAAATCCCGAAGGGAATTCATGTTAATGTTTTCTAAACTATATGCTATCCTGATATATTATTGCCTAAGTACATGGAAGTATCTCTTAGGGTAGTAACTCCTAGTATGTCTTCAGGTAATGACTCCTGATAGGTGTAAAATACACATATCCGTTTATACCAAAATTAACCCTAAATGACCAAAAACACACTTAAAATGGCAAAGATATACTTGTTTTTGTGTTTTGTGTGTGCAGGTACGGATAAGACAAAAATCACAAGAAAACCATCAAAAACGGGCAAACACGAATACGAGAACGGAAGAGCGTGCAAGAGCCGGAAGCCAAAATCAAAAAAATCAACCTTGGTCAACTCTCAGTCAACCAAAGTCAAAGTCAACACTAGAAGAAAAAAAATCCAAAGTTACAAATCTAGTCCCTCAGGTTTCCAAAGTTACACAAATGATCCCTAAGCTTAATGGGCCAAATCCTATCAAAACCATACCCGGATCCAAAGCCCAAAACAAAAGCCCAAAATCCTAAGCCCATAACCCTTTTATAAAAATCCAGGGGCCATTCCTGCCAAAGATAAAAGTCATTTAACACTAGGCTTTTAATAAACCAAAGAGAGGGACTAGTTTTGCCATAAACCCAAAGTTTAAATTCTTTTTACCTTTTGACAGTTAAAATGGGCGCCAAAAGGGTGGGTACTATTCATTCATCGTCCCAACTTACCCACCAGTCAAAATCAAAGGGGTTTTCCAAATTGAAGGGTACAATGGTTAATTCAAGAGGTCTACTACATGATGGCAGGGATAAATTTGTAATCTTAAGGCACTCATTGGCTCACTTAGCAAAGGAATTCCACGTGGATGTAAAGAAAGCACAAAGGAATGATTGATTTACTCTTGAGGCACTCACACAACAAGTACAAATGTCACATCAAGGGATTGCCAGCTTGGCAATCAGTAGGGGATAGAACTTGATCCAACGGCTCATGATGATTCTCCAATGATTGGAGGAATGAATGGTGTTGATTGATAGGAGCGTGGGTAGCAAGGAAGACCTAGAAGGTTCAGAGAAGGGCTATAAATAGCACACACTTTTCACACACACATGGGAGAGTTAAATAGATAGCATTTTAATTTCTAGCTTAATCTAGTGTAGCTTATGCAAATTTAATTGTAATTTCTTTTAAGCTTTTGTAATTTCTTTTCAAGTAATGTAACAAGTTTTTATGATTAATGAAATTTAGCTTTTTCTGTCTTAAATCCTTATTTTCATTCATAAGCTCTTATTCATAAGTCACTTTCACTCATAAGCTCCTATAAGCTCTCAATAGCTCTCTAAGTCTCTAAGCTTAGATAGAGCTTAATTCAGTCTTAATACTACTTAAATCCTAAAATCAGTTAATACCTTAACTACTTTGGACTTTTAAAGCTTATGGAAGGTGAGCCAATCATGGAAGGGCTCACAAGGACTTTACTGGCTTATCCTTGGATAAGCCAGAGTTGTTGATAAGCTTATAGAGCCTATAAGCTTCTATTAAGCTAAAGCAATTAGTAAGTTTTCTTTTAAATTCCTTTATTCTTAAATTTCAGCTTAATAGTGTAGATTGCTTATTTGCTTATTAGTCATCATTTTCATTTGTTCTTAGCTTAATAGTTTTATATCTTAGTTTTCCTACACTTAGTCTAAAAAATCTCAAAAACCAAAAAATAGATAGCATAAGAGTAGATCTTAGATTTTGGCTTATTAGGTTATGAATTCATGTTTATTAAGCTTGTTAAAAACTCCTTGATATCTGGTATAAAGGTTTAGATAAGTAGATTTCATTTTCAAAGCTTTGTGAAATCTGTCATAGTAATTAAGGGGTGTTTGGATTAGTGCTAATTGACCATCAAAAGTCAAAGGAATTTGGTGATTTCTCTTTAGTTAGTTAGAATATTATATTTGATTAAGTTTTTGATAAATTTGCCAAGTTAATTTGAGCTTATGATGATTTTGTGGCTTATTGTGTTGTCTGTGCACCAGGGGAACTTTCTCCTTGTTCTTTGATTGCTATAATTTAACTCAAGCTCTTGTGAGCTTGATACTTGTTGGTATCGAGTTTAGTTACACTCTTTGAGTGGATTTTATGCAGTAGAGACACCCTTGATTTACTGCATTTGTTCCTAGTCCCTTTTGACATTTGCATATGCAGTAGTAACCTTTGTTACTATTGCTGTCCTTTTTTATTGCATTTAGGCTAGTAATTTTAGGATCTAGGGTCTTAAAATCAGTAAGTTAATAGTATTCACATAGATTAATATAATTTAGGTCTTACTTGTTCCCATTTTAAGGGCTTAATTGAAACACTTAAGTTTGTAGGATTTAGGTTTTTTTTGCCATTTGCATCAGTTAGTACCACTACAGTCTTTTACTGTAGTGGCTTTTGGATCAAACTTAGGATTAGCTCAAGTAGTTTTTAGACTTTTAAAATTAGTAGGTTCATAGATTACATATAGGATAATTCAGTTTAAGACTTGTTTTCTCATTTCTAACTTATAACTTAGGATAATCTTGCTTTTAAAAGTTCACAAAAATCTCAAAAAGTCAAAATCAGTAGATATAGAACTTAGTTTTCAATTCTTAAATTTTAGCTTATAGTAGTTGTTTTAATAGGTTGAATTCATAGCTTATAAGTAGGTGATTAATTTTCCATAGATTTAGCTTTTGATTTGGCTTATTGTGCATTTAGGCTTATATTGATTTTGAGCTTTTAGTGTATGTCCCTGAGGTTGCTATCTTAATCTTCAATTTCCATAAGCTTTAAGTGTTAGTAGATAAGTGAGCTTGTTAGATTTAGCTTATAGACATCATAAGCTACATAGGACAACTTTTGGTTTTAAATTTGAGCTTATATTGAGCTTTGTGCAAGTGATTTAGTGTAAACAAGCATAAGTGAGCTTAAAAGCCCACTTTCAGAACTTCAAAAGCTCTTTTAAAGCTTATTTTTAAGTTTTAGCTTATGCTCCCTTCATTAAAAGTGCTGCCAGTTTTGAACCCGCGACCTCACACTCACAAACCATACGTGTTAACCAATATGCTACAATAGCTCATCCATTAATTCCTCTTCCCATTTAATTCTTGTACTCATTTTTCTTTCCCTTTTTATTTTTAAGCCGTAGCTTATTAGGGCTTATTTAGGGGCTTTTTAGTTAAGCTGATAACTTGGTTTTATTTTTCTTGTGTTCTTTGTTGCTTGTTAGATTTTCCCTGAATTTTTTGTATTTTTACATTTAGTAGATTATTTTCTATCATTTTTCTTAGGATTTAAATTTCGAAAAATCATAAAAAATAGAAAAAAGTTTCAGAAAAATACAAAAAAATAGTTTTTAGTTTTAGAAAAATTACTTTTAGGTTTACATTTAGAAAAATCATTTTTACACCTTTTAGATTTTAATTTTCATTTTTGAGCTTTTATTTTTAATTTTAAAAACATGATTTTATTTTTAAATATAGTTAAAAATAGTTTTCTGAGTTTTTATAGTATTTTAGACTTTTCTAAGTTTAAAAATCATTTTTCTAAATTTTTAGGAATTTATTTGCTATTTTCTAGGATTTAATTAGGTTTAATTAGTTTTTAATTCATAATAAATTAAAAAATAATCAAAAAAATAATTTTCTTTTTTCTATAATTTTCTTTTGTCTTATTTTAGGTTTAGAAATTTAGTTTGCATTTTTAAGAGTTAATTTTGCTTAATTTGCTTAATTATCGCGTTTTATTTGCTCCCGTCAATTGTTTAGTGTTTAATTGCTTTTAATTGCTAGTTTTTAATTGTTTCTTTTAATTGGTAGATATAGATAATCAAATCAATCTTTGTTTCCATTCAAATTCATTGTCCGAACAATAATCGAGGTTTCAATTTCACAAATCGTTGGGGAAACGACCCGGGAAATCATACTTCCCGGTTTAATATACGTATTTTACTAAATTATATATATTTTGAAGAGTTTCCTTTTACCTTTGTCCTCAAGGGTAAATTGGTGATTTTCCATAGTATTATATATTTTATATTTTACGTGTATAGATTCTCGCGAATCAAGTATCCTAATTGACTCAAGTCTGGCAACTGGGCATAAGTTTCATCATAATCGATGCCCTCTTATTGATTATAGCCTTGAGCAACTAACCTAGCCTTATTTCGAGAAACAATACCGTTCTCGTCTAACTTATTTCTAAACACCCACTTAGTTCCTATAATTGTCATATTCCTAGGTTGTAGAACTAACTCTCAAACATCATTAGCAATGAATTGATTTAATTCTTCTTGCATAGCGACTATCCAACTATCATCTGTTAAGGCTTCATTCCCATTCTTTGGTTCTATAGTTGATATAAAACAAAAGAAGTTACTTTGGCTTTGGGCTTGTGATCTAAGGGTTCTTTGGTTAAGATTTCCTATGACATTTTCTAATGGATGGTTCCTAGATTCCTTAATATTGACTATTTCGTCAACCTCTAAAGTTTCATCCACAATGTCACTTTCTAGGATTTTCTTTTCGGTGACCTTAATTGCTTCTTCTTCATCTAAGTCATCATCCACCAAGGGTGATGTCTTAGAGGGTAGAGGAGTTTCATCAAATGTCACGTTAAGTGATTCTTCGACTTTCCTAGTGTGTTTGTTTAGGATGGTGTAGGCTTTGCTATTTTAAGAATAACCTAAAAAGATACATTCGTATGACTTTGGATCAAACTTTGTAAGGTAGTCTTTAGTGTTTAGAATGAAGCACTTGCTTCCAAACACTCTAAAGTAATTTAATGTAGGTTTCCTACCTCTTAAGATTTCATAGGGTGTTTTTCCTAAGATGGCTCTAATTAAGATTTGGTTGAGAATGTACGTTGAAGTGTCTACTGCGTTACACTAAAACTTTTGTGGTAACGATTGCTCATTCAAAATAGTCCTACTAATTTCTTGAAGTGTCCTATTTTTCCTTTCGACCACGCCATTTGATTGAGGAGTGCGTAAAGCTGAGAAGTTATGTGTAATACCATTGGCATTACAAAACTTTCCAAATTGCACCTCATTATCAAATTCCCTACCGTGGTCGGTTCATCTGATTTTCTCAAACCTTTGTACCTAGAAGCTCTAAGCCTCCTATTGGATCACTCATTCTATTATCTCCGTATCTATCTCTGGAAGTCTTAAATTCCAAAAAATTTCTGTTATATCCTGCAATGTAATATCAAAGAATGATCACAAGTCTTTGTATTATAATGAGAATTTTCATACCTTAACTTGTGATATGACTATATCATTTTATGGATTCTTATTCTATGTTGTCTTGTATATATTGATAGATGCCTCCCAAGAGAACATCAATATCTGAAAACACGAACTATGACTCAGGCTATGCATCTCTGGGCAAACAGATTACTGATGGTATTGCTGCAGCTCTGGAAGCACAAGCTGCTACCATGGCAAATATCAATAGGAATGTAATAAGTAACTACAAAGGGTTTATGAATTGTCAACCTTCCTATTTCAATGGTACAGAAGGAGCTGTTGGCCTCATCCGCTGGTTTGAACGTACTGAATCGGTATTTTCGCGTAGCAAGTGTGCCGAGGAAGATAGAGTGACATTTTCTACTGGTACTATAACCGATGACGCCTTGTCCTGGTGGAATGCATACGCCTAACCTATTGGGATGGAACAAGCCAACGGGATCACCTGGACCGAATTAAAAAGGCTCTTGACCAATAAGTTATGTCCTCGAACTGAAGTCAAGAAAATGAAAGACGAATTTTATGACTTGGTTGTGAAAGGAAATGATCTCAAGACTTACATTAGAAGATTCCAAGAATTGGTAATTTTATGCCCAAACATGGTGCCAAACACCGAGAAACTTATGGAAGCTTTCATCGGGGGACTGCCCCAAAGCATTGAAGGAAATGTTACTGCTTTAAAACCTCAAACTCTGGAGGAAGCCATTACCATAACTCAAAGGTTGATGGAGCAGGTAATAAAGCGTAATTCTGTGCAAGAAACAAATGATCACAAACGAAAGTTTGATGATGGAAGAAACACCAATGACATTCTTAATATTATCAATTAGATTCCGCATAGTTGATAGTATTCAGTGTCGGCGTTTCATAGTTATTATTTTGGATTTATTCAAGATAGTAATATCCTTTACAAGCTAAAGGTTCAACGTATTAGAGTACATCGATCCTACAACTTCCCTTACAACTCGATAATGAAAGATAGTTTGATTTAAGAATCAAATCCCTAACCTAGCCTAAAGACTCGATTCTAATAGAAAGGGTATAAAAAAGAAGACCCTCGACAAAACACACAAGTATGGATTAGGTACTTGTGTGGCTCTCTTGTGAAGATGTGTGTTCTTTAATTGATGATAGAGGAGAAGATTAAGAACACTTGATGTTTAGACTTAGAGGATTAGAGAAGATAAAAAAGAGGAAAGAATGTTTGCAAGAGGTGAGAAATTCAAAGGCCAAGTAGGGGTATTTATAGTCCAAAGACTCAAATTATTAAAAAAAACAAATCAAGTCTGGCGTGTTGCCCACGCGTCAGCGCGTGGCCAGCGCGCCAAATTCGCAAAGTTATTTTTCTTCGAGACTTTGGCGTTTTAAATACATGTTCTAGTTAAACCCCCAATTATAACAACCCGAAATTTTCATCAATGAAATATCTACTTATTATATGATCACCTTTGTATGAGGAAATTTTTCACTTTATTACATTATATTATGTAACATTATTTACATAGCAAACTAAACGAGTTCACACAACCTATCTATGCCATCTATATCTATATCATGTAAACCTCCTAATATATCAAGTCAATATCTTAATATCATTTTTACCAAGTACATTATTCATTTAAACGTACGTTTTTCAAAGCGTTATCTCAAAACAAGCATTAAACGTTAACGTTTACATCAAAACTCTAATTATATGTAATGTATACATATAAAATGAATGTACAAGCCTTTAAAGCATGTATCCAAGTATCAATGCAC
The DNA here is from genome assembly GCA_026074375.1 of Tanacetum coccineum. Classification (NCBI taxonomy): domain Eukaryota; kingdom Viridiplantae; phylum Streptophyta; class Magnoliopsida; order Asterales; family Asteraceae; genus Tanacetum; species Tanacetum coccineum. The sequence goes on from BQNB010095576.1 coordinate 18,242, forward strand.
AACATTTGAATATCTTTTCCCTCCTAAATCAAGTTACAACTTTCTAAAGCCCAATGTATAAGTCAATTTTGCATGAAATACAAACTAGGTCGTTTTACCTTCTAAATCATGTTTATATCTTACCACTACTTTAATACAAGGTACAAACACCCAATGCACAACTTCTAAACCCTAATCCTAAAACCCTAATTCATCTAACCCTAAACCAAAATCATAAAACCATAGCAAACCCGTTACCCCCTTAAACTAATTCATAGTTTTCAAGAAATATGATCGGTTGATAAAACATAGGATCTGAGAAAAATCAATAGGTTCTGGATATTAAGTAAAAATACTAGGTTGTAGCCCTATGTCTTGTGATCATTTTGCCGGTGGACTCAACCCGATTCGATATCGGATGAATTAGTTATAGCCGAAATGGCAAAGGTGCGCAGATTCTGCACACCTGTAGTAAACGGCTATTATCTCTAAATTTTTGTATAGTAACCCCTAAATATGTAAAACTAAAAGTTGTAGAGGACTCAAATATCTAACCATGCTCACTGGTTTGAGCTTCATCGGAGTTACGGTTTGTAAATGGCAACCATTTTACCAGGACTGATGTTGGCTGTCCAAAAACAGCCATGAACCCAATACACTTTTCCCTCCATTTCTACCCATTTTAAACCCAACCAAGTATCCTAGCACCTCCATGACCTCACCCTTATGTCTCCAAGCTGCTTACAAGCACCTCCCTTTCAACTCTTGGCCACCAAGCTTGCTACATGACCACCTTGTCACCTACTTGTTTCCATTTCTAGCCAAACCCCTCCAACACCACATATCTTGCTTAGATATTTTTTCTAGCTTTCAATACTCATCCCTAGCATCCATGAGTCACCTCTCTACAGATCTTGACACTTATCAAGCCCTTAGATAGCAAGAAAACTTAAGAACTAAGTCTTTTACCCCTATAAATAGCCGAATACCATACACCTTTCAAATCATCCCCCACATCTCATCTCATACCCACAAATGGAATTCTAACACTTCCATAGCAGCAATAGAAGATCAAGAGAGGTCCCTAAGCTCAGAATAGAAGCCAAGAAGCAAGAAAAACGAATCCTTGAAGTCGTTACTAGGCGTACGAACCTGAAAACCCCATTTTGACACATTCTAGCTCAAGTAAGCCTAATATCTTGTCCTATAAGCTTATTATATGTATATTAATGTTCATAATACTCTTAAGATCATGTATGAACTCTTGTTTGAAGCTTTGAATCCCCAAACCTATGTGTTTTTGATAAAAACCCTAAAAATGACCCGTTTTGATTTTCTAACTAACGAATCCATTTTCTAAACTTTTGTTACATTAAAACATCTTATTTTTGCTTATTTTAATAAGCTATAATCTGCAAATATCATTTAGAGTCTTAAAATAAGCTTGCATAGTATTTTGGACTTGTTTTGTAAATATTTTCCATGCAAAAGGTATTTATTGTAACTTTTTGAAACTTATAACTATAGGGGCTGAAAATATCATTATTTCAAAGTTATAACTATAAGGACCTATTTTGCCAAGTTTTAAAATTAAAGGTTTAAATTGTATATACTTTATACATAAAGGACTAAACTTGTAAAAGTTTATAATCCAGGGGTATATTTTGCCATTTTTGCAAACTTAATAAAATATTATATTTTTATATATAAATTATAAAAATATATATTAATATTATAAAACTTGATTTTATTAAAACCCGACATATTTGTCGTTATTAATCACCGATCGACGCTTTATAAATCAAATACGTCCCACATACAAGGCCAACACCACAAGCTTATTCTTGAGCTTATGTGGTCCGACTGATTTTATTGTGGCTTATTTTGAGCTTATTGATAGCTTATTATTAAGTCGCATGTTTATTATTTAATGTTTTGCTTATCGGACTCTATGGATAAGTAAAACTACATCTTTGGACTTAACGGGCCAAGACCCAACATAAATACAATACACCAAGGCGTAAAGCTACGATGTAGCTTATCGAATAAGTTCCTGAATAGCTTATTTGATAATGTACGACTTAGACGCTAAATGTTTAACTCATTTTAAACGTTGACGTTGCGAATAATAAGAGATTTGATGATGTATATGTTTTGTACATTATAAAAATGGACTTTGAAAGTGATTGAAAAATGTGGTTTTAAATAAAGTCTACGACTTTAGAAAAACGTGTAAACACGAACGGGTCATGCCGAAATTTTTATAAATTATTATACTTATTAAATATTAGAAAACGCACATGATAAAACTAGATATATGGGAATTTAATAAAGTGCCGAACAATATATATATATATACTATAATATAATATATATCAATAAAATATATAATATTTTTCTTAGCCCAAGTATTTAATGTATCCATCTAATAAACATATTATTATCCAGCTGTTTTATTTTCGAAAACATTTTCATTACTTACGAGCCGATCACAAACATTAATTTTTAGAATATATTTAATAAAAGTACACTAGTAAAATGCTTCTACAATTCATCCGAAATTCGATACACAACCATATTAAACTAAACCCTCATTAACATAGGTTGTCTTTTATGTGAACCGTTGTTTGCTTTATTCGTGAGTATTTTATTCTAGACTATTCTTCTTCGCTTCAACCAATCAGGTGATTCATAGCCCCAACTTTTACAATTCATTTTGAATAATTGTTTTAAAAACTTGGGGTGAGAAACTTGCTGTTTTTAAAACTGGACACCAAGTAACTATTACGTGAGGAAATTCCCCCGTTTACGTGTTCACCAAGTACTCGTTTAGTACCACTATTGTCCGAATTATCATTAATACATTGTTAATTTTCTCACCGGATGGGAATCGGATTAGGGAGCGTGACAGTCAGAACATCTAACTATGCTCTATGGACTAATTAATCCCTACTCCGGGTAAGAAGCACTTACTATAGTTGAGACTTCCAAGAACATCAGGATATATTCATGTCGAAACTAGTTAGGGTCTTGGTCGGACGACCTGAAGGTGCAAGCCTTTTATAGCACTGTACACGCTATCGTTTCTAGTATTAGCCTGCGGTGTCATGAGCTTAGTGCAAACTAAATGCCTATCTTTATGTGAAGTGTTATCTCTTATAACTGTCGCAATACGTTTTGACTAATCTTGTAGTCCACATAATATATCATTTGAACCAATACCTACATGAAATTCACCAACATTATGTTGACGTTTTAAGCATGTTTTCTCAGGTGCTTAGCATGGATGTCGTTGCTTGATCTATATGAAGTCTAATTTCCTGAACCAGTTTTCCAGATTTCATTTATGTTATCTTAAATACCGTTGTTGAACTTATTTAAGCTTCCGCATTTTAACTTTTGAATCTTTTAAATTTGATTGATGTAAACTTATTATTATTTTAAATTTATGCAACGGTGTTTATTTTTAAAACGTACCCTTAGAGGTCGTTCTTTATGCTTTGTACTTGAGATATTGGATGACGTCACGCCCCCAGACACTAAATCGGACGGGTCCCTATTTGGGGGTGTGACATTCCTCTCCATCTTTTCGTCCCCCTTGAAGAAATTCTGACGAATAGATTTCAAATCTTTCAAAATTCCAGCAGGCACTTTGAAAAGAGACATAAAATAAATTGGAATAGCCGTGAGGACAGATTTAAGCAAAGTAAGACGACCACCAATAGATAAAGTTTTAAGCTTCCATTTTGATAATCGAGACGAAATTTTTTCAATGATTTCCTTCCACGAATTAAGTCTAGACATAGAAGCACCAACTTTAACACCAAGATAATGAAAAGGAGGGGAAAAAGTAGAACATTCCACCATTTGAGCCGCTGAATCGATATCCTCTTTACTAACTCCAATACCCATTAACTTGCTTTTATGAAGATTAATCTTGAGGCCCGAAGCCATAAAAAAGCATTTCAGAACGTTAACAATCACTTTAATATTAGAGATATCCCATTTCCCTACGAAGACTGCATCATCGGCATAAAACAAATGGGATATCATTAAAGAATTATTAATAGAAATACCTTTGTAGAGACCGGCTTCCAACACTCTAGCAAAAGAAATATGCAAGCTTTCCATAACCAAAATAAAAAAGAACGGGGAGAGAGGATCTACTTGCCTTAAACCTTTATGAAATTAAAACTCCGTAGTAGGGCTTCCGTTAATAAGAACCGAACCCCTAGCAGAATTAAGACATCCAGAAATCCATTTTCGCCATTTATCACCAAACCCGAAAGACCGAAGAACATCATCAAGATAATCCCATCTAACGGAATCAAAAGTCTTTTCAAAATCAACCTTGAAAATCATGGCATTAACCTTTTTATGTTTACACCAAGCTAGAAGCTCATTAAGGATAAAAGGGCCATCTAAGATTTGACGGTTAGAAACAAAAGCCGTTTGGACGTCACTTATAAGATCCGACATCACAATAGATAAACGATTGGCCAAAATCCTCGCAATAATTTTGTGAATAGATCTATTTGGGTTGGACTCCCCGTTGGTGTACCCAGTGATATCGGTAACCAATTGCACATCATTAGAATATAACTGCGGGTGTTTTAGCAAAGGCACCTGTTGGGGCTATAACGTGTGATTATTATATATCCCAAGGCTTCGGATTCATGAGCTAATGGCAACAATATTGTTTTTTAAATAATGGG
>BQNB010095577.1:3654-21031 GCA_026074375.1 Tanacetum coccineum
TTACAAATGAACCAACCACCTCACCTTCCTTGGTGAGGTGTATTTATAGGCTTGCATGCCTTTAGTAATTCTACGGGCCGGGCTCGGTTTTACTTGGGCTTTCGCCCGATACACGTGACCGATTAGATTACAAATAAGAGCCCGTTTACCCGTCTAGCCTATTACAACGTATATTAATTTAGTGACTGAGACCTAATATAATTATGAACGAACTTCCATTGTTTGACTCAATATTTTGAGGCTAACAACAGAACTTAGCGTGATTTTGTTTCTCAACCGGGGTTGTCATTGGTGGTGGAGCCTTGAATTTTCCCTTTTCTAAGGCGAAAATTTCTTTGGGTGTTTTTGTGAGGAGCGTGAATCGATCTTGCTTTCTTTCCGGTCTCTGCTGGTTTCGAAAGCCTCCTTTCTTGAAATTCTATCTATGACCACTTTCTTGTTGTTTTCATGGAGGAAATGACTTTTTCCATTTGTGATTCGAAGCTGCCACCTCTCCTCTGAGGAAAGATGTGGTCACTCTCATCATTTCGTCAACCGTTTTTGGGATTTTATCATGCAAGCATTTAATAAGTTCAGGGTTTGTGATTCCATGCACAAATCCGAAGATCCGCATGCATTCTGGTGCCCCCTTAACGTCCCTGCATTCCAGCTTGTATCTTTTCACAAATCTTTTATGGACTCTCCATCCCGCTGTTTGATGTTGTGGAGCTCTGTGGGATCTTTGATGCATTTTTTTTGCTGAAGGTAGTTTTCTAGGAAAGCTTTCTTCAGATCATCATAGATGTCTATTGATTCGGCTGGGAGATCATCAAACCATACTCTCGCGTTTCCTGTCAACGTAGAGTTAAACATGTGGTACCAGGTTGGCATAGCCCACCGTTCTGTTTTTGCGGTTGTCTGAAAATTTTTCAAGTAATCTTCTGGATCTTCACTCCCATCATATGTCTTAACATGACTCGGCATTCTTGTTTTTGGGAAATCGAAGTAGTGGATTCTAGGTGTAAAAGGATCCACCTCTTCACATACCCATGGTTGGGACAAATCATCCTCCTCCCTGCCGTTGTCTTTACTTTTCGAGAGTGCGCCTGTATATCTCAAGTAGGAGGGTTGGTTGTGGCTATCGGAGCATGCGGACATACTCCTTCCCTTACTTCCCAACCTTTTGAACACACCTCCTTGTTTTTCTTTTGGTTTTGGCTATCTTGATCGGTCACGTTTGAGTCTTGAGAACACACTAGGGCTAGGTCTTGGGCTGCGCGAGCGCCTAGATCTATACCTCTTCTCATATTCCTTGGTACTCATCGTCCTTGACTCAGAATATCATGACGTTCCAGTATATCCGCCGAAGTTAAGTCGGGCTTTTACTTCTTTCAGTTTTTCGTTTTTCTCTTTCTCTTTGTTGAATTTCTCCGCTATGATTGGGAGCAATTGGTTGTAATTTTTGTCATAATACTCCCGAAGGGATGCGTCTGACGCAGGCCCACCTCGGTCCTATAGTGTTGGCTCTTTTCCTCTCCCAACTGTATTCCGCACGGCGGACGTAGGTTGGCTAGGAGCGGATTGTTCATGATTTCTCATGGTGAGTATTTTCGTAGAACGCAGTTGTATTTGGGGTCCCACGGATGGCGCCAACTTGTTAGTACAAAATATGTTACGGGTTGAATATAGTGGATCTGAGATGGTTATTGGGCTGAGCCAGTGAATGGTATCTTGTACTAAGTCAAGTGATGTAGTGGTCTCCTGCATAATTAAAGGTAAACGGTTAGTCTTGCCGTGAGGACGGACCCCACGATTAGACTCCGGCGTGAGAGTATATGTGTGTGAAATGTGGTCAGAAAATAAGAGTATATGTGTGTGAAATATGGTCAGAAAATCATACCTCATGAGGTGTCAGAACATCATACCTCGTGGGGTGTCAGAACATATATGTGTGAAATGTGGTCAGAAAATCATACCTCGTGGGGTGTCAGAACACCCCTTTTTATAGGTGAGCCCAATACTAGGTTTTCCTAATATTTCACTCCTATATGTTAGTGTGCCAAAGTGGGCCTCCTGTCTGGCAAGGGTCCATAGTAATCATGTTCTTGCGAATGTGGGTTCCCTTCCGCAGATGTTTCTCAGTCAGCGGAAGGTCTGTCACGTCCGGCTTAACTCTTCCGGGTCGTACCAGCACGGGACTGGGCTTAATCTTGGCCCATCATATTTTAGTTTGCTTTAGTTGGGCTTGGAGCCCATTACAAAAATACGCTTTAGGCCCAAAGGCCTAGTAAACCCATTAATATTGATCAGAAAATATAAATATATCCTAAATATTGACCATATAATCAGAACTATTATAACTTCTATTTAAATAAGTTAACTTTTATTCAATAAAATCATTGTCACTACAGCAATAAAGACTGAGTTAATAACACGACTTGACTTAACATTTACTTGCACCATTTTACGGCCTCTGATCATGTGACTATCCAAATAGATTATTGTCTAATTACTACTCCGCATGAGATAGCTTGTTGGCTTTCTAATAAAAATAACATCATAAATCAAGTGTGGTAACTGTCCAAGTAGCATTTTTGAAAGAATTAAAGTTGGTATAGTAAAAGAGGCCAGTGGTCAACATATCTAATAGTAGTTGGAGTTGTAGTGGTTTAGGTGCACTTGTGAGTTGTGACGACAATGTTTTTATCTTTGAATGAACATGATTGACAAGAGCTAATATAAAAAACGAGTTTTTTAAATAACTATTGTGTTTTGAAAATAAATTTAATAAGAGTTTTTTAGAAATATTTAAATTATAAAATTATTTCTTTTGCTCTTTGAATAAAATCAATAAAAAAGTCAAAGTTAATGTAAAGATGGGAACTAGGCTATTCTTCTCTTCCTAACATGATCGACATCATAAAATGAAAAGAAAACTTAAAAATTCGTTAAGTGAAAGACCTCGAATCCTTAATGCATATACAACTAGGTGTGTTATCGGGTCGGGTTATCTGGTTGTCATGTTTACCAGGTCGGGTTGAGTCAGGTTTTGAGTTTTGAAAAAGTGACCACCAACCCGGTCCATAGTAGTAACCTACAGTGACCCACAATTTTTATGTCACATCAGTTTTCTCTCTTCGGTGACCTACATGCTGTTAGAATATGGTAATTGAATCCGCATGTTATACGGTTAGAAATACGTGAGCCTATTGGGGGCACACACGTTAATAAACGAAGAATACGTTTTATCACTAACGAAATAAATATTTAAATAGTCGTTAATTATGTTACTTGTTTAACTAATTTAATGGATATATTAAATATAAAACCAAAGGACTAAACCGGACAAAACCCGAACCACATGGGAGCCCCTTGTTGGCCAAATCCTATAGAAGGTTCTAAAGGGGTGTTTGTTCGGCTATAGGAAAGGAGAAAAGGAAGGGAAAAGATTTGGATAAATATGGAATTCATACTAATCTTATTGTACAAGAATTAGGTTTGGGAGGCTATATATACACCCACCCTAAACCTCATTCTTCATTCATGAAATCCTTAAAATCATCTAGAATTTTCGGTGCTCTCTTCTCTTCTCATAATCTAAACCGAAACCCTAAAACTCCTTTTAGGGTTTTTAGTTCTTGCTCATTCCCAACCGATCACAACCTTAAACTCTTTTAGGGTTTTTTGGTTTAATCATCCTCCTAGCTTAATGATATTACACTTGGTGTTTTGGTTCTCTCCTAGCTCGGCGAAACAACACACCCATTCTAGGGTTTTAGTTTAAGGTTTTCACATCTAGGGTTTTGGTTATTAGGGTTTTTATATAAACCCTAATTAGGTTTTTTAATTGGTTCGATTAGCTCAAGAACTCACAAGGGTGCGTTTGGTAATCGGTTTAACACGTGGTGTTTGGTTCTTGAAGTCAAGTCTAGACAACTTGGCGTATTCAGTTGACGTAATTGTGTGAGCAACTGTAGAGGTGGTAATTTAACCACTACGTTTTCAAGATCAAGATCTATATCGTTTATTGATTTTTATCAATAAACAAAAGGTTAGTATATTACTTGTTTAATTTGTGTGTTAATCTATATGCTAAAACTAGATCCATCCGCTGCGTACTCGTAGCTAAACTGGTTACCTAGTTTATTAAATCCCAACAGTGGTATCAGAGCCAACTCATTGTGGCATTATGGGTTACACGTTTAGTTTTAATATTCACGCCTAGTTTACACGCCTAATGTTAAAAAATATGCTTGATCTATTGCGTTAGTATTTTATTTTTGTTTTACTAGTAAAGTATGGCAGAGATTATGCAAATCCTTGCTATATGGTAGATCAAGATATTGAAAATTATTAATTGTTAATATAGGTTAAAAAGAAATTTAAATTAAATTGTTAACTTAGTTGATTTCTTTCCTTTTTAATTAATGATTATTTTGGAAAGTAAATCACACTATATATTCAAAAGATCTTGATTTTATTTATGGTAATAAAATCTTTTATTTTGGAAACTAGATCTTTTAAATATTTAGTTTGCTTTTGTTTTCTTTTTTCGGCCATAAGACTTACTCAATCACTTTTTGTGATGAATGAGGCGACCTATGCACATAGATGAAAACCTAGTGAGGGTCTTATGGTTCTCCAATTGGAGAAGACTCGCAAAAGAATTCGGATTTTACATGTTTACTTGTTTACTAATGTCATCTTTAGTTTTAGTCTATTTGATGTGCTTATATGTTTACTTGATTCCTTGTTACACGCCTAAACAAATAAAATACGAACTAATACTTAAAGGGAAAGATGATGTATATATGATCTAGCAAGTACACGCCTGAATAAGATGTTCAATGTGACCGGCTATTTATTTCGTGTAAAACTTATTTTTTTTGAGAAAATTAACTAGACATTAAATTATGAAACTTGTTTTCTTGATTTAAAAACTGGACATTATAGATCTATAGGAAGTACGGCTCATCCACTAGAACAAACTATAAGAGAAGTTTAAGGCATACATTCCTAAAGAATTTAATTTTTTAATAAGCTTTGCGCTGACCTGTTTCTCCGCTTCTTTGTGCGTTCGATTGGAGTTACCAAGAACCTAAATGATCACTACAATGTCGTATAAAAAGGTTTTTAATATTAAACGTTAACAAAACGTTTTCTTAACTTGTGCTACAAAGATGTTTTGCATGCTTCTTTGTACACGATTTTGTCACATATTTTTTTTATAAATCTCATGTGTATACCCCTATGTGAAATTTTAAGTCTATGACAACCAAACTAAGAACACGTGCATTTGGTTTGGCTTCTCTAGTCAGACCTCAGGGTCATTCCAACCCATTGCAAAGGTCATTCCAACCCATGGCAAAAAATTTCTCTCTGTTCAGACCTCGGTCAATTTTTGCAAGTTTTTTTTTGGTTGACTTAAATCGGGTTACCTAGTTAGACCTCGAACCCGAGGCATAAGATGAGACAAAACATGTACATGACATTACTATATGATTTTCTAAAGTCACGAGTCTTATAAATCTAAGAGTTGCATCTAATGCAATTAACGCTCGTCGCTTACCTCTTGCTTCATTTTTTTATTCGTTGGTCAGACCTCCGGTAATAAGTGGGAGGTCAAGTTGGATCTTAGACTTATTAGTAATTAATTAGGTAGTTAATTCTTATAAGAATTTAATTATGGAAAATACTAAAATTGAACTTTTTATGTTCTGATTAATTGTGTTATTGCAACATAATTCGTAAACCAAAGTTTGTTTTCTTAAAAAGACAAACATAGTCTCTTTTCTAGGTAAAAAGAGTGAGACTTACTCCTATTTCTTCTCATTGGTTGACAAGAATAAGACAGGGTTATAATTGATTTTTTTCCTCAATATATTTAAACTCACTTTAAATCTTTCATTATACTTTTCCGGTTATGAAATATTTGAAAGATAAAATATTTTGTGTAACTAGAGTACATTTTGTCTATAGCTACCAAAATAATGACATCTTGCACTTGTCACGATTTATGAGTTTAAACCACAATGAGTAAAGAAAATTACTAGCAGGTCTTCTAGGCATATTTTCCTGGACTCATTTCATTCCTTATAGTTCTAAACACCCTTGTGGGTACGCAGATCGATTAAGAAGGAATTGCATGTTAAATGTTCAAGTTAATAAAAGCATGAATGGCTAGTCCCTCATCTACATAAGTAGAACTTCATATACTCTGCTCAATACCTAAGTACATTGCTACTTGTAGGCATTCTAAGAGAGTAGGAAAGTAAATAAATCACTATTTGCTATCTACTGGTGATGTAACACTTACAATATTGACAAAACCAGTGGGAGTTTTGTGTTTTATTACTGAAAAAACATTCATGTAATGTTTTCAAGTTCAGTGGGAGCTACAAGATTTATTTCTTTGTTAGTTACCCATATTATTTCTAGCTTGCATTGAAATAATTCATTACTTTCTGAATATGAACGACCATTACTTAGAGGAATATTGCATTTTATTTTATTAGATAACACGTTGCCTTTCTGATGTTGCTTTCCGAACCGTTATCTATAGAATAATAATCCACAATTTTTTATTAAACATTATGGTTCGAAATATACTTATAATATCTATGACACTATCATATTGTTTATTCAATCGAACGCTTGTCGTATTTTTTTAAATAATGTTGTACCGTACACAAGTGAGAGAAATCTTAAGTGTGTGCAAGGAACAACATATAACAATATAATTATTGGTTTCTCTTGACCGCAAGGTAAGAAAACTAATAAATCTACTAGGACTTAAACACACACGATGTTTGTTGCCCTATTACATTTAAATGTCAAGATATATTATAAAGCTACTTTAGTACATTGACTACATGTTTTAGTCAATATAATTATGGTTTGATTATATAATCATAATTATGAAGTATGAAATTAACTTGAAATTAATATTGAACTCAAGAGTTTGCGTTCTTAATTACTTTAGTTAGAAATTCTAGTTAAGACATAATTATAAAGTCCTTGAATTAATCAATGACTCATAACATAAAGTAAGTAGTAAAATTGTTATCTCTTCTTGTTAACACATAAACATGAAGTCCTTGAATTATTCAAAGACTTATAACATATACTTGACACGTTCTATTTTCTAGTAAACACGTGAACATAGAGGTTTTGAACTATCCAAGAAATATACATTATAGCATGCACTTGGTTTTAAAATACTTTGTATTCAATTTGGCTCGACCCAATTGGTGAGTATTTGATCTAAAAAGAATTAAGTTATCTAAGAAATTCTGATGGAGTCTCGCAATTCAAATATTCATAGAATATTCAAATAATACCACATTATTATGGTATGTCTAATGTGTTGAAACAAACTATATTCATATTGTTTGATTTCTGATAACTTAAATGGCTCTACCTCCAAATCGATCAAGGTTAGAATTTTGCGTATGTCATGGATACACTCAATATAGAGATTGTGCAATAACCAAACAATTATAATCTGAGCAAATTTAATAAGACTAAAAAACTCAAACGAAAAAAACTAGATGAAAAATAAGTCGAAACAAATTTTTAATAAGCTTGAAAATTATTTAGTTCTATAAGATAAACCTAATCTCGAAACTAAGCATTAGAAGACTTGTCGATTTGAGAGTACAGCATCAGTAAATAAGCTTGAAGGAAAAAAATTTCTGTCGAAAAGCTAAAGAAACAGAAAGAAAAGAATAAGCACGACGATAAGCAAACAACAAAACACTTTCATTTTTATATCTATAAAGCCACATTTTTACAAATAAGCTGGGAATGTAACTACATTAAGTTGAAAAATTACAGAAATAAGCATCTTTTATTTTAAGCTAAAAAACTTTAAAAAACATTAACTAAAAAGAAAAAAAATTTAGACTAACTAACTAAAGTAAGGGTGTGGGAGTTGGTTTATAAAGGGTGAGAGAGGGGTGATCTTGTAAATTCGGTTCAATCATAAGGAAATGAGTAGCCAATCATTGCTTGGTATTTGATGCCACACGGATTGAGAGAATGCAAATGTTGATCCAACCGGTAGAATGCTCCTACGTGGACTATCTCATTGCTTCATTTATACGCTTAGCTTGATAACTGTTGGATCACTTTTTGCTTGTAATGTGAAATGAATTGTGTAGTTATACCGAATTTCCTAGCCACGTGTACATGCCCTATTTGCCATTTCAAGTGAGTGAGGCCTCACGTGACCTCAACTCATTTATTTCATTGCACATGCCATTTATGAATTAATATTACTCCATGTGCTGCTTACTTCCATTGATATAGAAATAAAATAAAACTTCTCTTCGCACGTGTCGTATTTTTGATTTGCTTCTTTTTATCCATAGTGGGAAGTCACATGCCTTCTTTACATTTAATTTCATTGCACATGACAATGTTGTCATGGTGATGTCACTTCTAATTTATATTCCGTTTTTTTTCTTTATTGTTGGGCTCATGTGGGCTATGATCATAATGGGCTGGGTCCGGCCCGTTATAGTGGGTCACGGGTGGCCCACTAAAATCCGTGAGGAACGTTGGAACTTGTTTTCTCGCGATCTTTTCGTTCTCCTGTGCTCGGTTTTTCGCTTTTGTCTTTTCTTTTGTCCATTTTCTCCTTAATATCCGTACCTGACTTAAAATTAACTACACAAAAACAAGCATATATTTCCAATTTTATTATGTTTTTGGTCTTTTGGGGTCGTTTTTCACGGTAAAAAGTATGTATAAAATAGCGAATACCAAACACCCTTGTGGCTAGGCAGATCGATTAAAGAGGAATTTCATGCTAAATGTTCAAGTTAATGAAAGCATGAATGGCTAGTCCCTATTACATAAGTAGAACTGTCATTTACTTGTTCATTACCTAGTACATTGCTACTTGTAGGCAATTTAGAGAGTTTAGAAAATAAACATAAATCAGCTATTTTACTTTTACTGGTGATATTTCACTTACAATGTTGACCAAATCAGAGGGGAGCTTTGCGTTTTATTATTGAAAATGACATTCATGTTAATGTTCGTCAAATTTAGTGGAGCTACAAGAATTTTTTTCATTCCTGTTAGTTGCCCATATTATTGCTAGCTTGCTTTGAAAATTAATTTCATTTTACATTCAGAATTTGAACTACCGTGTTTTAAGGAAAATTTGCTTTTTATTTAAGAAAACTCTTTGCCTTTCTGATGTTGTTTTCTTGAAACGTTATCTATAGAATATATATCTACAATTTCTTATTAAACGTTATGCTTCAAATCTACTTGTATATATTTTGACACTGTCATATTGTTTATACAATCGAGTTTATTGTCGTATTGTTTTTAATTATGTTGATGCCATACAAAGTGGAGATCTCTTAAGTGTGCAAGGAACATCTATAATATTTGTTATTGGTTTCTCTGACCGCAATGTAAGAAAGCTGAATAATTCGACTAGGACATTAGATAACACAAGATGTGTTGCCCTATTACATTTAAATGTCATGATATAATGTAAAGCTACTTCAAACATTTGATACATGCTTTAGTCATATGATTGTTGTTAAATTTTATAATCATAATTAGAAGTATAAAATTAACTTGAAAATTATTTTGAACTCCAGAGTTACAATTTCATTTAACTACTTTAGTTACTATAATTTATGTTTTCTGGTTAGAAATTATTTTATAAGTCCATGTATTTATCAATGACTGATATCCTAACGTAAGTAGTAAAATATTGTTGATGTCTTCGTGTTAACACATAAACATGATGACCTTGGAATATTCAACAGAATTTACGTATACTTGACATGTTCTGTTTTCTTGAAACACATGAACATAGAGTTATTGTACTATTCAAAGAAATATACGTTATAGCATGCACTTGGTTTTATAATACTTTGTATTCAATATGGCTCGACCCTATTGGTAAGTATTTGACCTAAAGAGAATTAAGTTATCTAAGGAATTCTGATGTAGTCTCACAATTCCAATACTCATAGAATACCACATTATTATTGGTATGTCTAAATGTTGTTGACAACAAATATATTCACATGTTTGATTTTCTGATAACTTTAATTGCTCTACACCATCCCAAATTCTATCAAGGTTAGAAAATTGCGTGTGTCATGGATACACTCAATATAGTTCCAACCTAGAAGGTATTCAAAACATTATCTATTTTATGGATTGGGTGAAATCCCATTATGTCTTGATTAAAAGTTTCTGAAATTTGTTTTCTTATATCTTATGAAGCATATTTTAACAAGATAGAGATGAGAATTATAAATGTATTATGAGCTTCCCAATTAAGAGCAAATATTGTTTCTTTACATATTAGTTATTTAGAGAATTATCTCTACTTACAAAAGTAAGTGAGAGCATCTACAGATCTTAAAGACATTCAGAAAAGATCAACCATCTGAATTCACTTGCTGATTTTTACTAAGTTAAACATGTAAATGTCAACAACGTATAATGTAAACTTCTCATTCCATACTCCGCAAGGAAGGCCTCATCAATGGGAGTGATATTTAATTTCAATGCTGAGGAAATATAAGTTAGAGGTCATGGTAAAACTGTAATAATAAGATGAATTATCATATCTTGAATCTAATAAATGTCTTAGAACTATAAATGGACAAGATGCAGTCCTTAAAAGACAATCAATGTTTTAAGCTTGATTGATCTTTCACCAAACAGTAAAACTATGAGGTTAGAATGAGTTTCTTTTAAAAAAAGACTCATAAGGGCAAAATTGTATACATATTCCTGCTGAATGAAGATAAGAGTTTTTAATCTTTGCTCAAGCAATCGAACTAGGATTAAATTTTCTTTTTTCATGCATTTATATATAAAAAAACAATTTATTAGTCATACATGTTTTTGTGAATATGGAATATGAAAATTAGGTTTCATAACTCTTTTCTTTATGATTACCTTTGCGAGGACGGTGTGTAATCAAAAGGGGTTATGAGTTCAAAATAATCTTTATAAAGTATACAAGATAAAAGAATCCAAGTGTGGATTAGATCATGCATCTAGGAGCTGAAATCTTAAGTTTAATTATAATATAATTTTTGATTAAATTAAGATAACTCCTGAGTACCACACTGCATCAGTGGTGAGCACTATGTTTTCATTAATAATTCATATGTTGTGTAACATATTGAAAGCATCATTCCGTCAAAGCTAGATGTTAATCCTTAAGATTGGAATGAAACTTCACTTGGGAATTTAGAAATAAAACAAACGACATTGGAATAGATGTTTATTGAAATAAATATATGCGGTGATTAAGTCCAACACAATGCAATATATCATTAAAGCATGTCTTAAATGGTATATTTCACTTGAGATAATTTATTACATGGATGGAATTGTGTATTAGACTGGTTGTTACTTTTGCACGAGAGCAAGATGAGCTAACAACAATAGTATCTAATTGAGAGTGTTTAGATGACTGATAACGATAGTATCTAATTGAGAGTGATTTAAATGACTGTTAAAACAATGTTTACGAATTATTTAAGGCATAGTATTGTTTAAGTACACATGATGCTAGAAAATAATCAATCCTAGTTAAAGAAGGATTTCATCTTTTATGATGAATCTACTAACTATATATGCTTAGCTAAGAGCATTGTTGCATTACACATTAAAGAATGAGATTACTTTACATTTTAAGAAACTGTAAAGATGACTGTCTAAGATAGGTATGTTGTTGACTTCAAATACCTAATTAAAGGTTTTGTCACATTTCCATACTATCATACTTACAAAAGTATGCAAATATACATACGACACTCATCATATCATTCAAATCCTTCATAATTTGTAAATTTGATACAAGTATTCAGAAAGTTTGCTCTGATAACTATTTAGCTGTCTTGTAAAGAAAAAGTTGAGAATGTTGGATACATTGGACTTTAACTTGTTAATTAGTTTGATGCATATCTGTTTTAGTATTTGGTTAATTGGGATTGTAAGACAATTTTTACTTTCTGATGAATAAAGATTCCTGATATTTGTTATTCATACATATAATAATTGCTATCCTATATTTGCATGTTTAATCCTTGAATAATTTTATTATTCTAAATTTGTCCATTGTCGGTTATCAATATGGGAATATTATTAAATTAAAACAAATGTGAGTGTTTGGTTATACATTTTGAATATGTGGATTGTTCTCACCAAACTCACATGTTATTCACAAGGGATGCATATTGGACGCTCCAACCTTTGAATATTTACTTTTAGATCCTTGTCATGAGTAAGATATCAAAAATGGTTAAATAATTCATCCTTAGACTTGAGATACAAGCAAGTTTTGTATGTGTGGATATCACTTTTTGATTATAAGTCAAACGCTAACCTGAAAATGGTAGTTATAAAGGCTATTTTTGGAAGTGATGTGAAGCAGCATCCACAACACTTGTAGTCAACAAAGAATTTGTTCCTCCACTTAATATGTGCTGAATGATACCATGGCGCTTCTCCAAAATTAATCAGATGATTGTGTGGCCACACCCAAAGTGTAATTCAATATGATTCTTGATTACGTTTGGTAGATTTGAATTAACTTCTATAACAAGAAACTAAATGGTTAAACTATATGGAATAAGTTAGGATCTATATCCATGGTTTAATGGTATCTGTAACAAAGGGATGATAATTACAAGTAATACATAACCATTAAAAGCAAAGATTGTTCTTGAAACTTTATCTTAAGTATTTCTGATTTATGACAATAAGTGTGTTGCTAGACGTTGCTATTGTTAGTATAAATGTAAGTCTGCTACTCCAACTCCCAAGCGGGAGCTGTTGGAATATGGTAGTTGAATCCGCATATTATACGGTTAGAAATACGTGAGCATATTAGGGGCACATAAATTAATACACGAAGAATACGTTTAATTACTTCACGAAATAAATATTTAAATAGTCATTAATTACATTACTTGTTTAACTAATTTAATGGATATATTAAATATAAAACCAATGGACTAAACCGGATAAAACCTGAACCACATGGGAGCCCCTTGTTGGCCGAATCTCATAGAAGGTTCTAAATGGGTGTTTGTCATTCATGAAATCCTTAAAATCACCTAGAATTTTCGGTGCTCTCTCCTCCTCTCATAATCTCAACCGAAACCCTAAAACTCCTTTTAGGGTTTTCGGTTCTTACTCATTCCCAACCGATCGCAACCTTAAAGTATTTTAAGGTTTTTTGGTTTAATCATCTTCCTAGCTTGACGATACTACACTTGGTGTTTTGGTTCTCTCCTAGCTCGGCGAAACAACAAACCTATTCTAGGGTTTTAGTTCAAGATTTTCGGATCTAGGGTTTCGGTTATTAGGGTTTTTATATAAACCCTAATTAGGATTTTTGATTTGGTTCGATTAGCTCAAGAACTCACATGGGTGCGTTTGGTAATCGGTTTAACACTTGGTGTTTGGTTCGTGAAGTCAGGTCTAGACAGCTTGGCGTATTCCGTTGACGTAATTGTGTGAGCAACCGTAGAGGTGGTAATTTAACCACTACGTTTTCAAGATCAAGATCTATATCGTTTATTGATTTTTATCAATAAACAAAAGGTTAGTATATTACTTGTTCAATTTGTGTATTAATCTATATGCTAAAACTAGATCCATCCGCTTCGTACTCATAGCTAAACTGGTTACCTAGTTTATTAAATCCCAACACATGTGACCTTTTAGACATAGTAAAGCAACTTACAATACAAAAAACATACCCACTTAAATACATTTTGATTAATTTTATACACACACACAACACCAGCACATGAATCCGTCGAGTTCTCGACCTATATCTCTAAAACATGGCTCGTCGACCCACTAAGACTTTTAACCTACAATGGTGGCCACCCACATAGTCGACCGACCATTGTGGGTAGCCTAAGAGTCATATCTCTTTTTGTGAAATACTGATTTTAATATACTTTTGTAATATCTGTATGCATAGTAAAAATAATTCGGCAATTACATATGTAAGAAAATACTTATCCTTGTACAAGAAGTGCAGAACCAACCTTAAAGTGACTAGCATGCAAACTAGAAAATTTGACCTTCAATGGTTGTCAATAAACTAATAGAGAGCAGACATTTTAAGCGTTATAAGTTAAATTAAGCAAAACTCGTTATTTTAAGATAAAATTATACCATCCGTAATGTATATGTTGTCTCGTGTAATGCAAAGACTATCTGGCTTACAAGGTTCTGTTAAAAAATATATAAATAGCATTTTTTGGGTCTTATCAGATTGACCCGATAAGAAAAATAATTCAACCATAACCCAACCCGATAACAATATCAGGTTATCGGGTTCAGATTAAATTAAACCGACAAGTATTATTAACCTGATTAACCCGACCCGATAAGACTATATTGGGTTAGGGTTTAGATTGGGTCAACCCGACCTTACTGACACCCAACCCGACCCTACTGACACACCTATATACAGCTTCCTTCCGATTCACCATATCCTTCGTCGTTGCTAAACCCGTACACATTGTCGCCAACACCTCGTCTTCCTTCTTCAGGTGTATATTTTTATCTTTAATAAAACAAATTGTTCAATGCATATACAACTTCCTTCAGGTTCGATCACCATATTCTTCGTCATTACTAAACCCGTACACATTGTTGCGAACACCTCATCTTCCTTCTTCAATTGTATAATTTTTTCATCTTTAATAGAACAAATCATGGTTGTTAAGATCTCGATCCTGATCTTAGGATCTTACGATTTTACAATACTGCGAAGCAAAAATGATCCAGATCCTACATAGGATCTTTGCATGCTTAAGATCTTACAGGATCTGTTGGAATTTGGTAGTCGATTCCGCAAGTTATACATTAGAAATACGTAAGCCTATTGGGGGCACACACGTTAAATACGAAAAGTATGGTTTACTTAACGATTTATATTTAAATAGTTATTTAATTAATTACTTGTTTAATTAATTATATAAAACAACCTAAATATTGAACCAAAGGACTAAACTGGACAAAACCCGAACCTTGTGGATCCCCTTGTTTGGCCGAAACCCAGAAAGGAAAAAGAAGGGGTGTTTGTTCGGTTGGAGCAGGAGAAAAAGGAAGGAAAAAGATTTGTTTTAATTATAGTAATTATACTAATCTTTTCCTACAAGATTTAGGGTATTGGGGTGCCTATATAAACACACCTCATATCCCTCATTCTTTAATTAATCCATTCTCTAATCACCTAAGTTTTTTGTGCTCTCTCCCTTCTCCTAAAAAACCCTAACCGGATTCCCTAAGGGAATTTCGGTTCTCTCCCCATAACTGAATTTAACCAAACACCCTTTTTGGGTTTTGGTTTTTCACTTTTACTTGATCTCCTTGCTTGACTAATTCAAGGTACGCGTGGTGGTTAATTGGTGATTCCTCAAATAGTGACGAATTAGGGTTTGATTGATATAAACCCTAATTAGGGTTTGTTATATTGGTTCGACTTTAAAAGGGAACGCAAGGCGTGCGTTTAGTTTTGATATTACACTTGGTGCTTGATCGTGAAGATAAGACTAGCAAATTCTTACATACTTGATTGACGTGTTTGTGTGAGCAACCGTAGAGGCGTTTGTTTTAGACGCTTATTGTATTTAAGAATAATCGCAAAAGGTACGATTTCCTTATTTAATATGTGTTAACCTACTTGCCATAACTAGATCCATCCGCTGCACACTCGTAGCTAAATTGGTTAGCTAGATTTAATAAATCCCAACAGTGGCATCACGAGTCAACTCGTTTTGGCATCTAGGGTTACACGCTTAAAAAATTGAATTTTACACCTTGTTACACGCCTAAATTTAATTTTTATTATTATTATTCTGCAATTATTTTTTTCTTTATTATTGTTTTATTGTAAATATGGTAAAGATATGCAAATCTTTACCATAAATTAATAAAGAAAATTGCTAGATCTTGCATATTAATAGTTAATATATAATTAAAAGATGAATATAATTAATTGTTAATTTAGCCATATTTGTTTTTTCTTTTAGGATTATAAAATCTTCCTAATTATTTAAAATATCTTGTAAATATTTTATTTTTGAAAACTAAATATTTTATTTTTATGGAAAATAGATCTTTTAAATTGCTAGTTTGATTTGTTTCCTAAACTCCGGTTATAAGACCTACTCAATCACATTAATTTGTGATGAATGGGGCGATCTAGGCACTTGATGAAAACCTAGTGAGGGTCTTATGGTTCTCCAATTAAGGAAGACTCGTAGAGAAATCGGATTATTACTTGTTACTCGCTTTAATTTAATGTTATCTTGTTTATTATGTTCCTACATGCTTATTTGTTTACTAGTTTACATGCCTAAACAAATGGAATAAAGACTAATAAATAATGAAAGATGACATTAAACTGGTCTTTAATTCTACACGCCTAAAACATATTCATTGTGACCTGCTATGTGTTTTGTGGAAAATATGCTTTTGAAACATTAAAAGACTTAAAACTATGAAACATGTTTTTCATGAATTTAAAAACTGGACGCTATGGACTCATGAAAAGTACGGCTCATCCAATAGAACAAACTATAAGAGAAGTTTAAGGCGGAGTGGTCAACATTCCTAAAGAATTCAGGTTTTTAATACGCTTCGTGCTAACCTGATTCTCCGCTTCTTTGTGCATTCAATTGGAGTTACCGTGAACCATGGCATGTCACTACAGTGTCATTATTAAAGGTTTTTAAATATTAGTTCTACAAAGTTGTTTTGCATGCCTCTTTGTATAAGTTTTTAACACATTTATGTGCCTTTGAAAATTTTAAGTCAGTGCCACCCAACCAAGAACACGTGTAGTTGGTTTGGCCTCTCTGGTCAGACCTCAGGGTAATTCCAAACCCATGGCGAATTTTGCTCACTGGTCAAACCTCTGGCGATTTTTGCACGTTCTTTCTTTGTCGACTTAATTCGAGTATGCTTGGTCAGACCTTTGACCCGAGGCATAAGATGAGAAATAAACATGCTTTTGGCATTATTATTTTTTTGAACGGCGACTTTATATAAAAAAATTAGCAAGAAGCTAGAAACTTACAACGAAATAAGGTTCGGGGTTTTAAGCCAATCAATGAAACTAAACTTAGCCTTACACCGATAACGAATCTAATAAAAAGAACGGGAAACCACTTCATCCAAAATATTCGCCTTTGAAAGATCCTCTCGGCCAAAAATCAGAATGTTACGCCAATTCCAAATATACCACTAAACAATATAGCAAATACCTTCAAAGACCTGTTTTAGCTTCGATGGAATCCTAAGAGTCGAAATCCATTGCCTCTAATCTTCAAAAGAATTGAGCTCCTGGTACTCCATATCCCACCAACGAGAA
>BQNB010095578.1:4434-23583 GCA_026074375.1 Tanacetum coccineum
TTGTGTATGCTTTCGAGAAATTTCGGCCTTACTTAGTCTTGTCAAAGACCATAGTATATACGGACCACTCGACTCTCAAATATCTTCTTGCCAAGCAAGATACTAAGCTGAGATTGCTCTGGTGGATTCTCCTACTCTTAGAATTTGATGTCATTATTCGTGATAAAAAAGGAGCGAAGATTCTCGCGGCCGACCACTTGTCAAGACTAGAAAATCCCTATCAAAGTGATCTTGAGAAAAAGGAAATTACGGAAACATTTCCTCTCGAGACACTTGAGATGGTTACCTTTGGTGGTGATTCGAGTACCCCATGGTTTGCCGACATTGCAAACTACTATGCAGGGAATTTTATTATGAAAGGGATGTCGTCCCAACAAAAGAAAAAATTCTTCAAAGACGTGAAGCATTATTTTTTGGACGACCCCTACTTTTTTAGAATTTATGCTGATCAAATGATTAGGCGATGTGTTTCCGGCCAAGAAGCTGTTGATATCCTCACGGCTTGCCATAATGGACCCACCAGGGGACATCATGGTGCCAACCACACCGCTAAAAAAGTCTTTGAATCCAGATTTTATTGGCCTACTATTTACCGAGATGCCCATGACTTAGTCACACGGTGTGACACTTGTCAACGTCAAGGCAAAATCTCGCAACTTGATGAAATGCCTCAAAATGCAATTCAAGTGTGCGAGATCTTTGACGTGTGGGGCATCGATTTCATAGGACCGTTCCCGTCTTCAAGAGGGAACAAGTACATTCTCGTGGCCGTTGACTACTTGTAAAAATGGGTTGAAGCAAAAGCGCTCCCCACTAACAATGCCCGAGTTGTGGTGAAATTCTTGAAATCTTACTTCGCCCGATTTGGAACTCCTCGTCCTATCATTAGTGATCGCGGTACCCATTTTTACAATGACCAATTTGCAAAGGTCATGCTTAAATACGGGGTGACACACTGACTTTCTACCGTGTATCATCTGCAAACGAGTGGACAAGTGGAGGTTTCAAATCGTGGTTTGAAACGTACTTTAGAGAGGAGCATAGGTGAAAACCGTGCTTCATGGTCCGATAAGTTAGATGACGCCTTATGGGCCTTCTGTACCGCCTTTAAAACACCCATCGAGTGCACTCCTTATAAGCTAGTGTACGGAAAGGCTTGTCATCTTCCTATCGAACTTGAACATAAGGCCTTAAAACATTGTAATTTTGACCTTAAGACCGCGTGTGATCACCGAAAAGTTCAAATGAATGAATTAAATGAACTTTGTGATCAAGCTTACGAGAACTCTTTAATCTACAAAGAGAAAACGAAGAAGATTCATGACTCAAAGATTAAGAATTGCGTTTTCAACGTTGGTGATAGAGTCCTTCTCTTCAATTCTCGATTAAATATTTTCTCCGGTAAGCTAAAAATCCATTGGATCGGACCGTTCACCGTTGCCTAAGTTTTCCCTTATGGCACCGTCGAGTTATCTCAAATCGACAGGCCAAACTTCAAGGTGAACGGTCATAGACTCAAACACTACTTTGGAGGGGACATACCACCCATGGTTGTCCCGGATCTCCAAACTTTCCCCATGGACAACTAAATTCTGAGACGAGTCAAGCTTAGTGGCTCTTTAATAAACAAGCGCTTCGTGGGTGGCAACCCATGCTTATTCTAATATAATTATAATAGTAGTAATGAATAAGTGTGACGTGAGGAGGTTCGCCTCTTCCTTTCCCGTGTTTCGTGGTTTTTTATTATATGTCCAGGATTGCCTCGGATATTGAAGACTCTCGTGCTCATGGTTTTGTCCTTCGTTCAATCGAGCTTCAATCCTTAGCATGATTATAGGAATCCAATATCCTAAATCTTATCGACTAACGTTTATCTTTGAGCACACTTAATAAACGGCCTTAGATTTACGTAGAGACCCTTCTTAAAACATTTAGGACAATGTTCAGTTATAGTATGGGGGATCTATCGATATGATTGTGCCTACAGTCCTTGTTTTCACGTAATCCTGTTTTTACCACCAAATTTTAAAAAATATTGTGATTTTATGCAAAAAATTAAAAAATTCCAAAAATAAAATAAGTGTTTTGTCACAATGTTTGACTTTCAAGCTTGGTAGAATAAAAATAAATTTTGACTCGATCGAGCGTGTTGAGCTCTAGCTTGCTCCTTAACTTTTAGACTAGGCATTCGCGAATCTTTTTATTAAAGATTTTAAATTTGCGAAGAACGAGAAATGATAGAGTTAATTATGAGTTAGATGCTAAACAAGGATTATTTGGAAATCTTACAAGCTCATAAGTGTAATTTGTGGCTTTTTCTCCTATAAGCTCCTAACCTGACTAATAATAAGTGATATTTTCGAAAATTAAACTTAAATCGATAATTTTTGAATTTGAAATGTGGTCGATAACATTAATTTATACTTAAATTTTGTAAAAAAATTTCTCTATATATCATGGTAATATAAAGTGAAAAAAATGAGGTAACAACAATAATAATAAAAACTATGAGCTGATAAAAGTTTACTGCCTTTTGCCGGCTCACAACCGATGTGGAAATCTTCAAAAGAAGGCCCATAGTAAGAATAATAATCTGAGACTGATAAAAGTTTGCTGCATCTTGCCGGCTCATAATCGATGTTTCAGCCTTCAAAAAGGTCGAGGATTTCCTTTGTTTAAAGGGTATAAGTATAATTATATTAATGTTAAGTGTGATTTAATAAATATATGGAAAATCTCTTTTTCTTAAATTTAAATATGCTTTTGAACTAAGACTATTTCTTTTAAGTTGTGGTTTTTCTAAATAATTTTTTTGTTTAACGGGAAGCCTAAGAGTTTTTGAAACTGAAGATCCGTGAGTTCCGAAACTATTCTCTGTGGGGTGTCAAAAGCCTGGTCACCTAAGCCGGTCTCGGCTCAGATGTGCCGAGATAAAATTTGCTACATGGAATGATCTCGCCTTCAAAATCATAATTCATGGGTGGAACATGAAGCATAGAAATATTGCAATTTTCTTAAAAAGGCTGATCCATGGTTGAAATTCAAAATAAGCACATTCACCCATAATATATAATAATTATCAGGAGTGAAAAGTTTCACAAGTTACAAGTATGAGTACTGTTAGCATCTTAACTTATATTTAATGGTGATTTCGTTTTTAAGCTTGGTTTGGGACAAGTGAAAAGTCGGGAACGATGAATTTATCTTTTTTTTGGGCATTTTAGGATTGAAATGTTTCTTATTCCATGACCCTAAAGTTATGAAAATAACGAAAATCCAAACATTCTAGTTAGTTGCTTAAAAAGAAAAGTATAAAAATGAGGAAAAAGAAAAATACAAAAATATGTGTGGTAATAAGTGAAAATATTTAAAAATGGCCAAGACGGGGCTTTTCAAAACTAATGATTCTTTAATTCCCTTTGATGAACACTTAGCTACTTTTTGAGGAAATTAGTCAAGGGGGATTGAGATTCTTGGTTTTCTAAAGTGTTTACTTATGGCATTGCGTGAGGACACGGCAATAGTTTAGTATGAGAGATTTTGGTATGTGCTTAATTACACATACCTTTTACCTATAAAAGCAAGCCTAAATGACCAAAAACAGACATAAAATGCCAAATATATATGTGTTTTGTGATTTATGATTGTGCAGGTAACAGATATTCAATAAAGGACAAAAAGAAAGCTAAAACTGACAAAACCGAGCACGAGATTAGAAAGAGCGTGAAAAAATCGAAATCGAAGACGTGTTTATCTTAAATGAGCCAACCCGCACCTATTTAATGGGCCGACCCAGCTCATTATGCCTTTATCTATAAGTCTTACAAGTTAAAATGGTCCAAGTCCAATCCAACACAAACTGACCCAACTTAAGCCCAAACCAAAAGTCCATTAACCCTTAACAATAACACCCTTTACCCTTTTTCACCGTTAATTCTTAAGGACTAACACTGCTAGTCCTTATACCATTACACCGTTACTCCTTGGTTATTACACCATTAGTCCTTAAACAATTACACCCCTAGTCCTAAACCTTACCCTGTTACCCTTTTACCCTGACCCTGTTATCCCTAAAACAAACCTAAACCATTTCTCGCCAAACCTAAAACACTATTTACTGTCTCTTTTACTCTACCCTGCACTACGACAAAAACCTTCTACCCTACTGTCACCCATCACTCTCACCTTCAATCCCACTTCACAAACCAAAAAATCCACCTTGGCAATCCTCTACTTTCTGATTGGTTGATGGGACAAGGACTAAATTCAAGGGCTGTGATTCAAGAACTTGGAGAACAAGATAATTGAAGGGCTATGATGAAGCGTTTGAAGCCTCTCTCACAACAAACACAACAAGCACAACAGAAAGCTTATGCTTGGCTATAAATATTGTGTGTTTTCACACATTAGAGGAGAGTAGTTTTTATCTAGTTTTTTTAATAGCTTTTTTACTTGTAACTTTCAGCATATATTAAGTTTGTTTTAGCTTATTTGTATTTCTTTTAAAAGCCTTGTACTCAGATTTTAAGTTTAATGAAATTTATGTTTTTTATGTTAAATTCTATTTTTAAGTTAATGCAATTTATGTTTTAAATATATTTATTAAGCTAACATAAGCTCTTTTTACCTTTTACTTAAGCAATATAAGCTTTTCCATAGCTTATAGTGTCTTAAGTTACAATCCACCAAAAATCACTCAAAAAGACCTTTTATGGATGATTAGCCAATTCTAGAAGGGCTTATAGGTTTTACTTTGATAAGCTGGAGCTTGTAGATCAGCTCATTAAGATATTATTTTCCTTTGTTTAGAGCAAAGGGCAAGGTACTCTCTTATTTACATTTTATAGCTTTAAACTGCTTATTGCTTATTTCTACTTATTTACTGCTTATCCATGATGTTTAATGCTTATTCATGTTTGCTTAATGTTTAGATTTCACTTGTTCATGTTTTTCATTAAGATTGCATTTTTCGCTTAAAAACAGCTTAATCTTGTTTGCTTATTTTTAGTGCTTATAGTAGTGTTCTATTTACTTATTTGTACTTATATTACTTAGTTATTAATATGATTTTACAAATTCATGCTTTTCTAAGTCTGTTTAAGCTTAAAATGGATTTTGGATTAATTAAGGAGTGTTTGGCACAAGCAGCATCAACCAAGGTTAATCCTGTTTAAGCTCACTTTGGCTTTAAATCAACTTTGTTAAGTTTAATTTCGGTCTTATAATCTGTTTTCAAAAGTTTTTCATAGTTTTCTAATCAGTCTCTAGGTTTAGCTAAATGCTTTTAGAATCTGTGGACTTTTAGCTTCTTAGAATAACTTATATCATAGTTATTTAGAAATGCTTATAAGGAGTTGTTTATGGCATTTATTTGAGTTTCAATATGCATTAGTTGCATCTAGTTTAAGTTTGCAATAGCCTCTGCAGTTTTAGTCTAAAATCAGTAAAGTTTGCTAGTTTGAATTAGGGTAAATTCAGTTTTTGAACCTTAAATTTAAGTAGGATTTAAGTTGTTTTAGGTTTAGATTTTGGTAGCACAAGCTCTTTAGATATAGTACTTCATATGTTTTAGTTTTTTTGGATTCAGGTTATTATTTACTTGCTTAAATTTAGGGTTGCAAAATCCATTTTGTCATTTTAAAAACCTTTGAAAAAACCAAAAAAAAATTTAGGTAATCAGCCATTTTCATAAGCCTTTATTTAGCTTATTAGTTATTCAAACTGCTTAAATTTAGCTTTTTTCTTATAGTTTGTAGTACTAACTTTATCTGTTTTTAGGTTTTAGACCTTAGCTTATAAGTTTAGTAGCTTAAAAAGTAGCTTAAAGGCACCCTCTTAGGCTGTTTGGTTTCCAGTTTTATCAAAAAGCCAAGTTGGATGTCTGAGCTTATGGCTTATTGGATTTGCTTAAATTGTGTTTATATTTGCTTTTTAGGTTAGGTTTAAGGCCCTTGTAGCTTATTTGGCCTAAGTCTAAGCTTATTAAAGCTTATGTGTAAAATCAGTTAAGTATAAAGCCTTTTAAGCTTTTAGATTAAAACTGTCTTTCCTTTAAATGCTTTCCTGCTTATTTTCTTTGCTTAATTCCCTTCTCATTTGCTTATTAGGACTAAGTAGTTAGTTGTTCTCAGCTTATTAGCCTTTCATTTGCTTTTCAAGTCTTAAAAATTTAAAACAGTTAGCTTAAAAATCTTATAATAGAAATTAGTCAAAACTATCATTTTAAATAGCTTATTTCTAGCTTATTATTTAGTTTTGTCAAAAGTCATTTCATTAAAGTTGCTTATTTAGCTTATTATAAAGTATTTCAAAAAGAAATTTATAAAAATAAAAACATTTGGGAGTATAGGGAGGCCCCAGTTTCGAACCCGGGACCTCAACCTTAACACCCAAACATTTTAACACCACGCTCTACTACCAACTGCCCTTAGGACTTTTTTGTTTATACTTTGCCATATTTAATACTTAACCCTTCTTTGCCCAGTTTGCTTATTAGAGCTTATTTGCATTTTTAACTGCTTATTTCTTCAGCAAACTTTCCAGATTTTAATTTTCATAGATTCTACATAGTTAAAAGTACTTTATGTAATTTTTCTAGATTTTTATAAATTAGTTTAATATTTTATATAATATTTTTAGATTAAATCTTTTTTTAATTCATAATAAATTAAATAAAAGTAAAAAAATATAATTCTTTTTTTTAAAATTATTTTTAATCATTTAGGACTGTTAAAAATTAAATTCTCATTTTTAGGGTTAAAATTTCAGAATTTAGGTTTTTAAGGCTCGGGTGTCGAATCCCGTTATTATTTTCGTGTTTTAACCTTAATTGCTTTCGTTTTTAGCTTGCCTTTATTTTTTTTTGCATGTTATTTGTAGAAATAGAATCCAAATCAAAATCTTTGAACTATTCAAACACGCGATCACGAACTTAACATCGATTCTCACTTCACGCCTCGTTAGGAAACGACCCGGGAAGATTTTGGATTTTACTTTGGATAAAAGTAATCTTTAAAAACCCTCTTGGAATTCTTCTCATTATACTTTAATTGATATTATCCTTATATATTTATATTATATATCATATATACTAAGGAAAAAAATCAATCTCCTTCGAACTTATTCTCTAACCAAAGTTATGAGAAATAAAAAAACAAACTTGTTATGACTAAACTAAAGCTTTAGCTACCAGTAGTACGAGTCAGTTTGTTTGAGAGATAAATGAACTCTTAAATGTATACATTAATTGGAAGAGATAACATTTACTCTGGGAATCCCTTTCCTTTTATAGGCAAAGGGATTATAGTTTACAAGTTAATCTAATACACATGTCAAGCATTAAATAGGTGGTTGAGCTAAATGGGTAGTTGAGCTACCATTTAATGTACACATGCTTTATAGTACCAGGTACAGTCCTTTAAGGAGAGTTGATGTACTTCTATACCAACTTTAGAAGTAACCTTTCCCAAAGAGATTGCTTTATTCCTTTTGACATAAAGCAATCATTTTCTCGCCTTGTAAACCTTCTAGAAGTGAAACAACACGTTTCAGCTTCTGTTAAAGAGATAGACAACGTTCAGCTTGGAATTGTCAACCAAGCTGAACTGAAGCTCCAACCAAGGGCCTTCTTCAGTTTCTGTACTGTTGCATAAACTGAAGTGAAGATACTTCCCAATCTTCTAAGGACCTGAAGAGCTGACACTGAAGAAGCTTCAGTGACTTAAGCTAAAAGACTTCAGCTTGAGAAACACTTAGGGGATTTTATGTTTAAATCTACTAAAAAACTGAAGGGCTCAGGAACTGAACCTAACAATCTCCCCCTATTTAAATATACAAATAGCCTAAGTTAAAATCAATTGTAAGTGAGCAAAAGAACGTCTTCTTACATAATTGATATAAATTAAACAACATAAACTGATAACCTTTCATTCTAACTTTCATCACAATACATTTACAAAAGATAAAGTTATTACAAAATATTACATTCTATTGCCTTAGCTGCTCAATGATTCTCATCTGCTTGAGTAGGTTCAAGTTTCTCTTATCAATTTCAACAAGCCGAAGAGAACTGAAGGTCCTGGCATGATCATCAAGCCTTAGACCTTGGTAAAGTTTGAAGAAGGTTACTTTTATAGTATATAACATGGTATTTGAGAAACCTCTAATGTCGTCAATGGTAACAAAATCCTGTTTGTGATATAAGTTAAACAAAATCATACCTAGGACGGGTTCATTAAGCACAATACCAGGTAAATGATCTTCATACTGAACTGATGACTTAAGCCTTTTATTTGCTTTGAAGTAGTCATGGATGTCATTAGCATATTTTCTTTTCTTGTTTGCAAGATCATTTAATATGTCGAGAGGGTCCTCTTTGCTTAGAGGAATATCCTATACCCAGTTCTACTTCAGTCATGTGAATGTAGTCCATTCTTGTACCTATCTGTTTATAGATAGTTTCCCATCCTTTTCCAGTTCTGTTGGGACATGCTTTCATCACTTATCTCCATTCGCCAAGGTGTAAATCATTGGCTTTGAAATTGGGAATAATTTCACTTGTACCATCCTTTCTGTACACTTTGAGTGTAATTGGACCCTTTCTAGTCAAGACATCACAGTTGGTGATTCTTGATACTGCTCTTCTATTCAGCATTTTGTCATAGTATTTATCATACTGTAACTTGTCATTATAGTACTTGTTCACCACCTCTCGGCCAAGATGATTAATCAACTCTTCCTTTCTTACCTAACTTTCTTGTTTAGCTACTTCAACTTTGGCTTCTTCCTATATCTTCTTTTGTTGATTGATTTGTTCTTCAGTTAGATGGATATGCTTTCCATCTTTAGTGAAAAAATCAAACTTCTTTACTTTCTTTATCCTAGAAGATTCGACCATAGATCTAGATAGGTAAGTTTCATCATTATTAGAGTCACTTTTAGTACTCTTTTAAAGACAAGACCTTTTTGCCCTTTTCTTTCTTGATATGCTCCCCCTCAGTTTGAGAGGAGCCTTTTGGTGGACTTTGGGTAAAGAGAGATTGCATTTGAGTTGTAGTGGTTGTGATGATTGGTGTTGTTGGTGGTGTTGTTGGTTTTGGTTGTTGTTTGTTCAGGTGTTACTTTTTGGCTCTTCTTTGAAAAAGCTAAGAGATTGTGGCTTGATATGTGTTCTTCTCCCCCTTTAGCAGGTTGAGTTCTAGCTTGGCTTGCTGAAGGAACACTGTCACCCCCAGTTTTCTCTAATGTAATGGCCTGATAAAACTGATTTAAGGCATTTGTGACTTTTTTGAGAAGACTTGGAAGAGTATCTATGGTTTTCAGCTTAGCCTTAACCATTTCAACTTGTGATGGCACACCAAGAAATTTAGCTGGCAGTTCCCACTAAAGTATCTTCAGTTCAGCAACTTATGATGTAAGACTAGTGACAATATTTGTAAAATCTTCTAGCTTGGGGGGAATTTCTTTTAATTCTCCAGGGAGCTCAATTTCTAAGTTGTGAACTTTGTTCTTTAACCCTTTTACCTCTTTAGTTAGGTCATTGAACTTGGAGGGAAGATCCTTTAGCTCAGTTGGTAAAGAGTTGCTGAAGTCATGAGCAGATAGAATATTTAAGAATTCAGTTTTTAAGGACTTTACCAGTAGCTCTTTGAGTTGTTCCACATTAGGAAAGGAGAGCTGAGCTTTAAGGAGAGTAGTTTCAGCTTCAGCTTTATTCTTCTTATGTTTGAGTTTGTACTTTTGAGATTGAATAATGAGTACTTGGTTGGTAAGCTCTTGAATTTGAGATGACATAGGAGATGAGGATTTAGGAACTGAAGTATCTTCAGTTTCAACACTTTTAGTAGCATGAACTTCATCATCCTTATCTTTATCACTATCATTCACAACAATGACATGATCATCTTCAGGTGAGTCCAGGTCTTTGAAGCTAGGTTGCACACGTGATACCAGCTTTACAGGATCCTCTAACTTGATTATGTTGGAGGTTTCTTCCTTAATTTGACTTGCAACTGAGCTGGCCCCTTTTCCAGTGAAAGGCTAAGTGAGGACAGTTTCCAACCCTTCACTAACAGATTTGGTTTGGTCTGCAAGAACATGTGGGTCAGTACCTGCAAATAAGTGATCATATGAAGTGTTTATGGTTCCTTCATTCATACCCTGTTGTTGAGGTATAAAATCACTAGGAGCAGAATTTACAGGATTAGCTTCAGCTGTGGAAGCTACTGAAGCATCATTTCTTAATGCAGACTCAGAGTGAATAATGAAAGATGCTGAATAAATAGGCTCATTTAAATTAAATGCTAACATACCACTACTGAGCTAAGGGTTGGCTCTTGCTTCACTGGTGGCCCCTAAAGAGGTTGGGCTACCAGTTGCTTGCTAGTCCTCTTTATGCATTATAGTATCCACAGGTGTAGAAACTGGAGGCTGGCTTGGATTTGAGTCCATGGCCGAGCTGGACTCTTTTCTACTTTTAGAATGGCTAGTTTTGGAACCAGTGGGTGCCTTAGAGAACCCACCTTTTATTGCCTCTTTGCTAGACCCAAAGGGTTGTTTTGAAGAAGTTAAAGGCTTCTTGTGTCCAGTTTAAGCTCTAGGATTTATGTCTTGGGAAACACTCTCACCTTTTGAAGAGGTTTTGGGAGCTTTAAATTCCACTGGCTTATCTACAGCACATATAGCCAACATGTGGTCTGTAATGGGAGGTTCTTTAGGTTGGTTGGGCTTCAGTGCCCAATTGTTGACACTGAAGACTTGTGTAGGGTATAATGTGATCTCATCATTCCCATATCCTTCCTTCATCTTATGCATTATCAGTAGGGAGAGAATCGAGTGTAGGGAACAACCTTTTCCCTTTGTTTCTTCTTCAGCTTGATGATGATATCCTCCCAAAATATGTTAGCATGGTCTATGTTAATGCCATTGGGTAGACTATATAGTATAATGGCATCTTTGTTTATGATTTGATAAAATCCTCCAGTTTACCCCTAAACACTGGATGATTTGTTCCATTAACAACCTCTACCTAGGAGGAATGAGACTCTTATGGAGAGTTCCTTTTGCTGAAACCTCTTCCTCGTACCCAATCGTTGGAAACCACTGCCTAACAACATCAATGGATGGTGGTGCAACATATTCACTAGAGTGAGGTAGGTAGTGTGCACCTATGGCATTCCTAAATGTGTTTACCCCTACTTCTCCAAAAATTCCACCAGTGAGGATTCAGAAGAAAACCTTAGAGTTCTCTAGAGCTTTGGCTGAGTACCAAAATTCAGCCAAGCATTCCTTATACATGTTAGGTGATTTGGTAAATGGTTTTCTAAGGCAACATTTGGAAATGAAATCAGATCACACTTAAAATAATCCTTATTATTGTGTTCTGGGTAGAGAATAGCAACCTTATTGTTTGTGTTGAGTAGGATGTCTTTAAGATTGAAGACAACTTGTTTAGCAGCAACAAACGGTTGTTCTTGTTATGGATGATTTTTTTCTTGGTTTGCCATTTTTGGGTTTGGATGATTTGATTTGTTTTGATGTTTTGTGTGTGTGTTCTTGGTGAAGGATTTGTGATTTATGAGAAGTGATTTGTGAATGGTGAAATGGGTTTATATGGCTGGTTACTTTTCACTTTTTTCCTTTGAGGGTTTGATAGTTACCAAGTGGAAGTTGTGAATTTGTTAGAAGTTTTAGGGTTAGGTTTTAACATATGTGAGAAACTTTGAATTTAATAAAATTCCTTTTGACATGCCTCTGACACCTAAAACAATGTACAACCATCTATGCACGGTTCAAGTAGGTGAGAGAAAAAGGTGAGGTTATTCAATCATTTGAAATTCATCATTTAATAAACTTTTAAATTAGTTAACTTCCTTTGTAAGAAATTGTTGATCCCAACTTAAGATCTAATCCTTAGCTTATAAAGATTAAGTTACTTTAGATAGATCCAAAACAACTATGGTTGAAACTTTGTGAATACTAAAGAGTATGCGAAATCTACTCTTTAATACTTAGAAGAATATTAATGAAACAGTAAACTTTAAGAACAATGATATAACTGAAAAGCTTCCAATATTATTATTATCAATAATACGAGTACTCTGTGTAGTACTAAGGTTTACAACCTTGAAGCTATATATCAAAATGTTTATAAAACATCATAACCTAGGATCTCCTTTTATACACTAAGGAGTCCTTTACAAGATACCTATAAATCTTTTATAATTCTAATCTTATACGTATCTTTCTAACTTTATAAGATATACACTGAATAAGTCAATACAAATCACTTGACACGTCTTTATCACTTTAGTAGTCTTAATCTTCATCCAGCAGTTTTAAGTCCTTCAGCAGTCTTAAGTTACTACTGACAGTACTAACTTACTCTAGCAGTACTAACTGGTTAGTACTGGCAATTATAACTTGAGCAGTACTAACTTTTGGCATGGCAGTACTAAGTATAAAGACTTTTAATTCCCAACACTATATATGTGTGTTTATCGACTTGTTACACTAACTTGTCGACCTCCCGTGATAAACCCATATGTTGTACTTATTATTAGTGCAAGATACCCCTAGATCACCCATGTTGAGCCAATCTATGTTTTCAGCCTACTCTATATGTTTTGTTACACCATTTCACATTAGCCTACCCTGTAGTCTTTATTTTATTTTTTGTTGAAATCTCTAGCTACTTAAGTACATGGTTCGGAGGAATGGGAATGAGAATTATACACTTTCGTGGAAGACCAATCAGTTATGATCTATAAAGACCCCCCTGTATCACCACTTTCGACATTGTTTATCTCAAGTGGGGGATGTACGTGTAATATCGAATGTTGCTGGGGCAATAATTAAAGATATAAACCCCTATAGCATTTGCATATTTACCATGAAGAAAAGAGGGTGCAAC
The DNA here is from genome assembly GCA_026074375.1 of Tanacetum coccineum. Classification (NCBI taxonomy): domain Eukaryota; kingdom Viridiplantae; phylum Streptophyta; class Magnoliopsida; order Asterales; family Asteraceae; genus Tanacetum; species Tanacetum coccineum. The sequence goes on from BQNB010095578.1 coordinate 17,345, forward strand.
AAAAAAGACACCCATATGCTAAAAATGTAAAGATGGTGCAAAATAAAAAATAAAAAAATAAAGCTAGTAGCCCATAATTGCACCAAAACATCTCTGTAAAATGAAGCTAGTATCCTATTATTACACCAAGACTCATGAAGAATGGAGCTAGTAGCCCATTATTGAAGATCAGATTTTTAGACTTTGACTCTTGGACCCATGGATGGACAGTAGCTAGTTATGACAACCTTAGATTATTTTAGATTATTTGTTTTGTGTTTTTACATTATCAGCCATTAAATGTGTATCTCATGTCTATCCTAACCCTTAATTACCCTTTAAACCATAATACCCTTGTTGCCTTTGAGAATTATTTAGACCTTAATTCTAACTGGTACATATTTGTGTACTTTCCAAGCTTATGATATAATACGTGCTATAACTGTGCAATTGAGTGATCACCCTAAAAATGAAACACTTAGGTGGTGTTTATTTTTTCAAAAATTCCTCTTAACAACATCTTAATCTGACTCATTCAGACGTGGTCAGACATTTGGGTCATTAAGACTGTTTGTTTCTTTCAAGTCATTCAGAGGCAGTAAGAGGCAAGCAGTGTTCAGAGCGTTTGTTTTTTTCTGATCATTAAGAGGCAGTAAGAGGCATAAACCTCTTACTGAACTAGATGTGGATGGGCTATCTTAACACCTCTTAATGTCTTCTTTTTCCTTACTTTTTTGTTTTTATTTATTTTTCTATTTTGTTATAATTTTTTTTATTTTGGTGTTTTTCTTTTTTTATTTCTTGTTTCACAATTTTTTTAAAGGTATTAAATAGAATCATTGCATATGTTTTGTTAGATAAAGAGTGTATAAGATGATATATGTCAACTCATATTTTGTTCAAATTGAAAGGTACGGTTTCGGACTCGTACATCTCAGTTTTAACGCAACTCATTTAGTTAATCGTTTTAAGAAGTTCATTTCAAACTTTAAATCGATTATACTATAGAATTTGTTTTTTTATTTAATGAAGTTTATTTTCTTGTGTGAATGCAACCGTATTATATTGAAATTGTAAAAAATATAGTTTAACACATCTAGACATTTTATCAAAACAAACAGTTTTATTTCATTCATATTCAGATTTCTCAACCACTTATTCAGATTAAGATGGGAATCAGATTCATACTTTTCTACCGAATATTTAGATTCAGATTTGCGAATCAGATTCAGATTCAGAGCCTCTTAATAAACAAACAGGCCCTTAGACTAGTGGAGAGCTGAGTGACTTTTTATCCCCTTTTCGTGAGGTGTTCGGCTTTGATGTTTTCTAGCATAAGAGTTTTATAAATTCATTTCTTGAAGTTATTCTAGAGAAATCTTTTTATGAAATGTTTTAACAGGTTTTACTTGAGGGCAAGCAGAAGTCAAGTGTGGAGATATTTGATAACATCAAATATTTAATACTTTTTGGTGGTAAAATACCCCCTAAAATACCTGCAAATGTCTCATTAACACTCGAAAATGAGATATTTTCTATTATTTTGTAGTTTTTAGGTGAAATACAGGAAAGTGACAAGAAACAAGGGAAAAAGGACTTAAAGTGTAAATTCTAAAGAATGTTACAGCGTAACACCAAAAATGGTTATGTCGTAACATAAATTAAGCAAGTACGAAGATCAAGGAAGACTTTACGGCGTAACACTATATCTAGTTACACCGTAACCCTATATTTGGAAGGAAATCTCGTCAAAGTTATAGTTACGGCGTAACACCTTATCCAGTTACGCCGTAACCACGAAGATCCACAAATACGGAATGAAGATCACGTACATATGGAAGTTATATGAAGGTTACGGCGTAACACCATATCTGGTTACGCCGTAACAACTGCTTAATTATGGAATGCTGTGTAAGTTGGTTACGCCGTAACATCTTTATTGGTTACGTCATAACAAGTACGATAACTATAAATATAGGCCTCATTCAAGCTATTCTGACATCACTTCCTCCACAGCCAATTGGAGAGGCGACAAAGGCTTCCAACCTTCGAAGAATTCCACCTGGAGTCTAAGGGAGATCACACTTTACTTACTTTTTTCATTTAATTTTTCAAATTACAAATCCTGTAAGAATTATGAGTTTTCAATATGTGATTTCTTCTATCTCTTACTGTGTTTTCGTTACCATGAGCGGCTAAGCACTTAAAGTGCTAGCCTAGTTATGTATTTACTTTTGTTATGATTGTTTCCTGTTGAATTATGGTTTCATTAGATATTCCTTGACTATCGTGTAACCTTGGATTTTGGTAGTACGGGTGGTTTGGACCTAGCTTGCCCCATTAATAGATTACCTTGTCATGATGGGATCCAATGGGTACTAGGGAGGATCACTAACTCTTTACCTGGTGTAGGAACTGACCAGTCATCGTACAAATCACTCGATACTTAAAAAGCACAGGAACTCTTTCAGAGAGGGTTAATAATCTTTACAGGTTATTATATACATTTTGGGAATAGTTGGGATTAATCACTGCAACCTGGATAGCTTACCTCCCAGATGATTCGGGACTGATTTGAAATCGTAGGAAGTATAAGATAGACTGTATATGCACATTCAAGTCTATTGACCTTAGAAACCAGTAATGAAACCATAGTTTGACATTGCACAGGAAATTTTCTTCATAACAATAGTAATGAAGTAACTAGGTTAGCATGTTTTTTCTCTTAATATATCCTATCCTTTTAATTTCAGTTATTTATTTTATTGTATTGTTTTTCTATTTCTTTCAATTAAAATTAAAAAACATTTTCAAAATGTGACATTTCAAGTTAAAACTAATTACAACTTAGCTCTTGGGACGACCTCGGAATTACCATTCTATACTACCCACGATCGAGTTCTCTTCCCGTTAGTACGTCATTAGCTAGATCAGTTTTATAAATTTAAAACTTGATAAAAATATATTTTAAAAGAAAATACGCATCAGTGGCATTTACAATGTGTAATCATCAAAGATCTTATTAAAAGATATTAGTCCCTTAGCGCAATCATATTCAAGTTTAGTGATTTTCCTAAAGGGTTTACCCATTACAACTTCAGCCTTATTTATCTGAATAAATTCTCCTATGTCTTCCAATACTACAAAGTCCGTGATGTAGGTGAAGCTGCCTACAAACACGTAGACATCCTTAACAACAACTAAGATATTTCCTGTACTTTCTAATCCTTCTACCATTATAGTGTGGTAGGCTTTACGCATAATAATGTTCAGTAGTAAGAAGGGGTCAAAGTAAGCGATAGACTTCCTAAATCAAATCACACATTGGAATGCCAAGTCATCCCCATCAAAACTATTGATTGCCTTTTCTTGGCGTAGCATTCCAACATTTTTGTACTCAATCAATTCATTAAGCACTTCACTGTTATCCGAATCATTGTCTGAATGAGGAAAGGGAGAAACAAGGGGTGTGTCAACCGATTCATCATCAGAATCAAGGTCATTCATATTAGTCTCATTAGGTTGGTTGGCGAAGTTAATAATGAATCGTTCAATACTCTCTAAGCGAGAGTCAACAAAGGCCGAAATTCTTTGTAGCTCGTGAAGCTGTTGGATGACTTGTGCGCGCAGCGTAACTGGTAGGACAGGGCGATTACTGGTTGGTGGTGGATTCATGTTCTCCATAATAAAGAATGGAATAGTCAATGGAAATTACGAACAAACACACAAAGAAAAAATAGAGTACAAGAAAGCTAATATGCGGAAATTAAATTCTCACTTGAAAGGATTTAAGCAAGTAGAACTAAGCTAAACTATGATCAAAACCTAACTATTCCCTGCAGAGGCGCCAAAAACTTAATGCGGTTGTCGTAAGGGACTTCTACAAGAAGTTTTACAACTCCCGAGGCAGAGTTCCTAACCGTTGTAGTAGTAGTATAGGTAAGACTCGGGGGTTGTTATCGTTCTCTAGGGGAATAGGTTGGGAAGGCTTGATCACGGTCTAACAGAATTCTAGGAGTTGAGAGAAGATTATTTTTGTATGTTATATATATAAAAAAGCAGTAAAATCATATGTTTGAGAGGTTTGGTTTGTTTTAGCTATTAAACTAAATAATAAACTACGCTAATGGTGATAACAATATAATAAAAAGATTGTATTCATTTAATCATGTTTTACTCTCTAGATTGCTTCTCCTAGTGTTGTTGCTTTGTCACACTTGTGATGATCTATGTAATTATCTCCTAAGTCATGAACAGATTACACGAACCCGCCATCTATTTAATATTATGTTGAGGCAAAACACAAAGTAAGGTAGTATTAAGATTATTACCCAGCCCCCAAGAGTATATTAAATGCATTTGAAATATATTAAAAATGGATCAACCATATAAGGGACAAGGTAGTATGTTGGGATTAAAAGTCTTCTTGATGTTGTTTAAATTACTGTTGCTCATGTTTATGTTAATGCTGCTCAGCTGGAGTTCGTACTGCTCAGAGACTTCAAAGAAAATATGCTAAGTGTTTACTACTGCTAGTACACAATTAGTATTACTAGTGAATATTAGTGTTGCTGATGAACTTCAAAGAAAATATGCTAAGTAGTTACTACTGCTAGTACAAAGTTAAGATTGCTCAGCTGAAGTTAATATGTTTGAAGTTACTACTGCTAGTGAATATCAAGTTAATGCTGCTAGTTAGTACTGCTTATATGATATGTATTAGTTGTTTATAGAAAAGATTTTAGATACTTAAGAAAGTATTGTAAGCCGACTAGGACTCCTTGATGTATAAAAAGAGGTCCTAAGGCATAGGGTTTCATATACAACTAGACGTATAATTCATAGCTTCAAGGTATTGGTAACCCTAATACTTTGAGAGTATTTGTATTATTATCATTGATAATATTGGAGCTTATTTGTTGAAATGTATGTTCATTAAATTACTATTTCATTGATAATTCTTCTTAATATTAAAGATTAGATTCCGCATAATCTTTAATACATTCAAACACAGTTTCTAATATAGTTGTGTTAGATTTATCTAATATAACTAATCCTTAAACAAGCTTAAGGAATTCGATCTATTGAAGTGGGATCAACAAGTGGTATCAAAGCTTGTTGAGAAGTTGTGAATAAGCAGAACCTATTTTTGCTAAAAGATATGGATCAAGATTCTGCACACATGGTGGTTGCATCTAAAGTTCCCATGCTTAAACCTGGTAAGTATGAGATATGGAGGATGAGGATTGAACAATATATCCAGATGATAAACTATGCATTATGGGAAGTCATAAAGAATGGTGCAACCTTGCCAAAAACAACAACTGTGGAAGGTGTTGTGATAGTGATGCCTATTATAACAACTGAAGAAAAGGCTCAGAGAAGATTATAGGTAAAAGCTAGAAGTACTTTAATGATGGACATTCCCAATGAACATCAGTTAAAGTTTAACTCTATAAAGGATGCTAAGAAGTTGTTGGAAGTTGTTGAAAAGAGATTTGGTGGGAATACAGCTACAAGAAAGACTCAAATGAATCTCTTAAAGCAGCAATATGAAAACTTCACTGCTCCAAGCTCAGAGATGCTTGATCAAACTTTTGATAGGCTTCAAAATCTTGTGAGTCAGTTGGAGCTTTTGGATGAAAAGCTTTCACAAGAAGATGTTAGTCAAAAGTTATTAAGAAGTTGTCACCTGAGTGGAACACACATGCTGTTGTGTGGAGGAATAAAGCTGATTTGGATACAATGAGCATGGATGATCTCAACAACAACCTCAAGGTTTATGAACCATAAGTTAAAGGGATGTCTAGCTCAAGTTCATGCACATAGAACATGACTTTTGTATCTTTTTCAAATAACAACACTAGCAGCACTAATGGAGTAGTTAATACTGCTCAAGTAGTTAATACTGCTCATGGAGTTTCTACTGCTAGCACTCAAGTTAATGATGCTTACTCTACAAATATTGATAACTTGAGTGATGTTGTTATTTATGCATTCTTTACTAGTCAACCAAATAGCCCTCAACTTATACAAGAGGACTTACAACAAATCCATCCAGATGACATGGAAGAGATGGATTTGAGATGGCAAATCGCCATGTTGACTATGAGGGCAAGAATGTTTTTGAAGAATACAGAAAGGAAGCTTACTGTTCATGGCAATGAGACTATTGGTTTTGATAAGTCCAAAGTGAAGTGCTACAACTGCCATGAGAGGGGACATTTTGCTAGGGAGTGTAGAGCTCCAAGAAAGCAAAA